>CM077813.1:40453249-40718249 GCA_039764185.1 Tamarix austromongolica
ACCATACAACAGTAATACCTCCATAAAAACACAAATACCACCATACAACATTAATGCCTCCATAAAATCACAATACCACCATACGAACCCGAATACCACCATAAGCCATTAGTACCACTATGAAATCATTAGTACCACCATACGAACATTTATGCCACCATACAAACCCTAATCCCACCATACAAACTTCAAGACTCCCATGATGGTTCCCAACTCATATTTTCATTTATCCTAACATGCATGTCCTAGTGGGCCATAACATAATACATTATAAACATCATACATATACATGTCATGCTCATGTCACGGAAACACATACAACATACCTCAATCTCCAAGCTGCGCTACACATAAGACAAGTTATACACAAATCATATAATACATGGCATAGCATGACATACACAACATTCAACCCATCCACGTCACACATAGCACAAGGCCATTAGCTTCGTCCTTACCTAAGGCGACGCCGGGCTTGGAGCACGCTCCTCTAACTCCTTAGGGCTTTGGTCGGGGTTACCTATAAAAGGGGAAAATGCTAAGAATTAGTTTCCCTTATAATTACTATCAATCCTCATTCTAGTTTAAGGTTAGGGTTTTTATTACTAAAAACTGTTTTATACAAAAACTAGGGTTTTTACCTTAGAATTAGTATACTAAATATTAGTAGTCAAAATATAGTTATTTATGATACTTATTGTTACACTTATTTTATTAAGCCCATTAGTTCCATTCTTATAATACTAGTGTTCACTAGTCACAGTAAAATAGTGATAATAACAATAATAATAATAATAATAATAATAATAATAATAATAAGACTACTAATGGTGATACTTATGTTTCAAGTAATAGAACTCTAGCGTTTTTAAGATTAGGTCTAACAATGGTGTTAGGTTTGAAATAATAATATTATAAGGTCACAATATTACAAGTAAACTATTCTTAAGGGTGATAACGATAATAGTAATAATACTAATGATAACGATAATAATACTAATACTCCTAGTAGTAATGGTTATAACAATAATACAACCAAGTAAGGTTAAGTAGTAATAATAATAACCATAGTAAGGATAATAGAGATAATAATAATAAAAATGTTAATACTAATAATTATAAGAATAGGACCAAGGTTAAGTATAATACAAGTTAGGGTTTAAAAGGGATGTTAGTATTAGTAAGAAAATAAGACATTAATAATAGAGACAATAATAATGGTAATAATGACAATAATGATAATAATCATAATAATAATAATAGTAATAATAAAAGTAATAACAATAATGATAATAATAATAATAATAATAATAATAATAATAATAATAATAATAATAAGTATATTAGTATCAATATTAGTAGAAAATAGTAGCAATTATATAAAAGGGTATTAGGGTTCGGATGAGTGGAGAACCACCTAGGGTCGGTGGTGGTCCGGCGGCGGCGCGTGGTAGCGACGGCGGCAGTGGTGGAGGAGGAAGAGAAGGGAAAAGATCAAGGTGGGGGCTGGATGGCAGGAGGAAAAGAGAATTTTGAGGTGGGGGGAGAAGCAGGAGGTGAAGGGGAGTGGAGTGAGGGTAGTGGCGTGGCAAGGGGTGGCGGCGCGCGGCGGCGACGGCGGCGGCCGAGGGTGGTGGAGAGAGGTGGGAGATGAGGGAGGAAGGAGGAGAGGGAGGCAGGGGAAGTTGAAGGCAGGGAAAGGTAGAGGGAGGTCTGCTGGGCATTTTGGAGGGTGGAAGAGGCTCTAGTGGCGGCTGGGCTGGCGGTGGGAGGCGGCGCAAGGGCGGCGAAGGCTAGAAGAGGTGGTTTTGGGCAGTGGACTTTGCACGGCTAGGGCGGCACGTGCAGGGCAAGGAGGTGGGTGGTGGAGGCTTGGTTTTGTCGAGGGAGGTGCAAGGATGATAACGGTGGGAAGAGGTGGTTTCGGCGGTGGCTGGAGGCGGCAGGAATGGCGTCTGTTCTGGCGGCGGCGGAATAGAGTTTCAGCAAGGTCCAAAGGGAGGGACTTGTTGTGGCCGTTCGGGAGGGGGTATTTATAGGCCAAGGGGGGAGGAAAACGACGAAGGGAGAAGGAGGCGTGCGAGGCAGGTGTGTAGGTGGCCGGCCGGTGGCAGGCGGTGCAGGTCCTGCCATGGCAGGTTGGGTCGGGGAAGGGGAGAGGAAAAGGGAAGGAAATGGCACGCGGAAAAGGGAGAGAGGGACTTGGTCGGGGTCGAAAAGAGAAAGAAAACGACGGGAGAGAGGCAGGTGAGGACGGTCGGCGTGCAGAGGTGGCCAGCAATATTCGGGGGTTGGAGGGTCGAGTTGCAGGTCGGGGAGGAAGAAGGAAGAGGAAAGGAGGAGGACCGGCGGTCCAGGGGAGGAAAAGAAAAGGAAGGGGAACCGGCCGGTTCGGAGGCGTTATAAAGTTTTAAAACAAAACGTGTCATTTTGGGGATTGTTTGGAAAAAACGCTGCGTCCTCGTCGGCCTGGCAACGGTTACTTTTTTTCTTATTGTGACGCGGCGTTTCGGCGACTATAACGTCGAAACGCAGCGTTTGGTTTCATGGGCGGCTGGCTCACTGGGCCGCGAGCGAGAAGAAGGAAGGAGAGGCGGGGAGGGGGGTCTGGGCTGCGTAGGCCGGCCCAGTCCGGGGGGGAAAGAAAGAAAAAGAAAAAAAGTTAAGGAGGAGGAAGGAAAAAAAAAGAGAAAAGAAGGAAGAAAAGGAAAAAGGAAAAAATGGAGAAATGAAAAAGTGGTTGGGTTAGGGGTATTTGGTCTTTATTTATTTATATAATTAATTTAGATATTTAATTTTAATTATAATAATTAAATCCATTTTTAAATTAGTTAGGCTATTTTGGATAAATTTCCTTAACCTCCATGCTAATTAGAAAAATACCCAAATTTTCTTCCAATTAAATTCTTTATTATTTTCCTCTTAATCTATCTTAATTAACTCTCTACATTTTAAGTAAATAAATTTTAATAATCAATTTTCCTAATAATTCCTTATTTGGCCATAATTTCGGAAATTAGGATTTTGGGATATTACAGGCATGATGTCCTATGTGTTTCCCATCCACCGACTATAATAGTGGTCAGGGCTTGTACCTCTGCGTTTTTGGTCCACCGACTATAATAGTGGGGGATTCCATGCTCAATAAAACTAAACATATTTGTGCCAGGACATGACAAACACACTAATTACTTACAATAGAACACCATGCGAGTAGGGGCAAGATGATAAATGAGATTTATAGATTATTTTCATCCATAAAAATGTCATTTATCCCTCATAAATTTTATAAGATTTAATCTTTTCGTCGAGTTTTTCTCTTTTGAATAGATTTTGTAGGAAAAGAAAAATTGCAGAAGTTCAAGGAGAAATCAACGAAAAGAATAAATCAAGAAAATAACACATCAAGAAACACTAAATCAAGTGGAGCAAAGTTGGAAATAAAGCAAATACACCAAAAGAAGTTGTACTGAAATTGCAAAGGAAGAATAGTGAAAGACACGAAAACATGGCACCCCCGTGTTTTTTGAACATGGGCCATGTTAAAAATCTCAAGCAATGATTTAAAATCCAACGGTCAATAGAGAAGTTGGAGAAAAACACAGAGGTCCTGTGTTTCCAAAACACGGAACGTATATCCCTTAAAAATTGTAACCGTCCATGCAACTTGTTTATGATATATTCTCTATCAATACAGGGTTTGGGGGGAAGTATTTTAGATGTTGAAACATTTTGAATGTACTCTCTTCCTCTATTCCTTTTACAATATACATGTAATGCACAATTCCAAATTCTTTTATCTTCTTGAATTCTAGTGAAGAATTGAAAATCTAAACATGAATTGATAAGTTCCTCCTTATTCCTTTATCAATTGTAGTCTATCCATTTTGATTGAATGCAAGTAAATTTTCTGTATTTACACTTTTGTTGGTTCTATTGTTGTTTTGTTGTATTACTATTGGATATTGTGGTTGTGTTGTTGGCATTGATTTCAACTCATTACATGTAATAGTGTGGTTTCTAAATATGCAGATGTTTGAGTAAATAAAATAGGGTAGTATGATTTGAGGATGGAATTATGTTTCAAATAGAATAACGTATTTTGAATGTTTGGTTCCAGATGAAGTTTAATTGAATTAACTGATTGAATTGAATGATTATGTATCATAGATTAAGAATTTAAACTAATTAGATTGATCACCTATTTAGTTTAGCACTTGATCTTTGCTAAGACAACATAATTAACCCGTAATTGTTAATTAATTTGTCTAATGTAGCAAGAATATTAATCGTTAATCTTATCCATTAATTCATACAATTGCATAATCCGAGCTTATGTTGTTATGATTGTATTTGACTGCTTTCCATTCATAATTCTGCCATTAATTGAATATAGTGTTCGTAACCTAAGTTATTAAATGGTTAGGAAATAAATTCAGAGCTTATTTAATTTATTAAGGTTGATAGAAATCAAAGGAATGAATTATTATGAGTTTCTAAAGGTCAACATTAAATCATATAGAATCATTCTTCTTCTTTGAGTATTTGATATTTTGATTCCATCATCAATTCATTCCTCCTCTATTCATTAAATAATGATCAAAGCTTAGTGTATTTAGATTTAGTATTAGAATAAATAAAATTGTATGAATGGGATTATAACATCAATTGCAAAATTAGTGATTAAAATACCATTCCTTATGGGTTCAACTCCTTCTTGCCATATATTACGTATTTGGATATTAGGATTTATTTATTAAATTTGTTTTACATACGACAGTGCATCAAATTTTTGGCGACGTTACTAGGGAATGGGGATTATAATCTTTAGTTTTGTTTTTGGTGTTGTTTCTTATTTTAGTTTTCAATAAAATTCTCCAAGTGTACTCATATATTCTTTAATTGTGTGAAATCTTCAGGCACTCGCAATTGAGATCGTTCACAGTTGAGCATCAAGGACACATTATTCCATCCATAGATCCAAATTCTTCCTCTCCAATTTCAACCCAAACAAGAAGGAAATTGGAACACGCTAGTCATATTCCATTGCCTTCTGGAGGAAGTTCCACAGATTTGGGAGAAGACCACATAGAGGCTCTGTTTAATACACCTTTCCACATTGATCCACCTATGGTAGATCGAACTCTGAAGGAGCTATCTGCTCCTGTATTCAAACCTAATCTTTTATGTATTAATTATCCTTTTGATACTGATACTTGTGAGATCAAACCTAGATTAATTCGCCCTTTACCTATCTTTACAGGTTTTAGAGACAACAACTCCATGGGTTCATGTTGTTTCACTGTTCCAAAAAAATTTCTTAAGGAATTTCATATAGCATCTTCTGGTATGAAACCGAATGGTGTAAGTGTAGAACAACTTAAACTCAAAGCTTTTCCTTTTCCTTTTGTTGATGCTGCTAATGAATGGTTATATGATTTACCAGCGGGGTTGGTATATACTTGGACTGACATGCAAAGGTTTTCCTTGAAAAATATTTTCCTCCATTGAGAACAACTAACATAAGAAAAGAAATATGCGGCATTAGGCATGATGGAGGAGAATCATTACATGAATATTGGAAACACTTCAAGAAATTGTGTTGTAGTTGTCCTAATTATCAAATTAGTGAACAATTATTAATACAATACTTTTACGAAGGTTTATCTCCTATGGATCACAATATGATAGATGCTGCTAGTGGTGGTGACTTGGATGATAAGACACCCACCGAGGCTAAAAGATTAATTGCTAATATGGCATCTAACTCTCAATATTGCAATAGGGGTAATACTTCTATGTCTCAACACGTGAAAGAAACCAGTATTGCTGAATTGAAAACACAAGTATTGAATTTTACAGCTTTGGTAGAAAGAGTTGTAGGTGAAAAGATTCCTACCAAGGTATGTGGAATTTGTTCTTTTACCAGACATCTTACTAATATGGGTCATACATTGTAGAAAGAACAATAAATGAATGCCACTGGAGTACAAACATTACAAAAAAGAAATGATCCCTTTGCTCCAACATATAATCCTGGATGGAAGGATCATCCAAATCTAAGGTATGGAAACACTCAACAAGGTAGTAAATCATATTTCTGACCACAGATTTATCAAAATAAAAAATGATCAAATCCACCTCTCGGATTCTTCCAAGTTCCACCAAATCGCTAAAAACCACCGTTTCAACCAATGCCTCCACCGCAAGTTCCACAATAATCAGGGGAATGCCTTTGGAAGACTTGGTGAAATCTTTGGCTACCAATACATTACAATTTCAACAAGAGACCAGAAATGGTATCAAGAATTCGAAGAATCAAGTGAGTTAACTGGCAGATTCCCTTGGGAAACTACAAGCGCAAGGATCTTCAAAATTCCCTAGCTAGATTGACAGAAATCCTAGGGAAAATGTTAGTTCTATCACAACTCGTAGTGGGAAACAATTGTTGGATCCAAGAAAAGCGAGTGAGGAAGAAGACATAAGTAAAGAGTCAGATGAAACAATTGCTAAAGAAGAAAAAAATGAAGAGTCACAACAGGTAACCAAAAGGTAAGTCAAGTTCTCCTATTAAAATTCTTGCTCCTTTTCCTATAAGGTTGTCCAGAAACAAGAATATGAACTATGACAAGGAGATATTTGACATATTTAAGAAGGTAGAAGTTAATCTCCCTCTCATTGATGCGATTAAGCAAGTGCCAAGGTACCAAAAATTCCCTAAGGATTTGTGTACTAACAAAAAGAAAATGAAGGGAGATGAAAAGGTAAGTGTGGGAGAAAATGTGTCAACAATTTTGCAAAGAAAGCTTCCACAAAAATTTAAGGATCCAGGTATTTTTACTATACCTTGCAAGATTGGAAACATGAGGTATGAAAAATGCATGCTTGATTTAGGTGCTTCAATCAACGTCATGCCTTTATCTATTTTTAATACCCTAAGTCTAGGTCCTTTAAAGGAAACTCATGTTGTTATTCAATTGGTTGATAGATCTAATACATGTCCTTAAGCGCTGATTGAGGATGTCTTAGTTCAGGTAAATGAATTGGTGTTTCCTGCAGATTTTTATGTGTTAGATATGTAAGAAAATGGTTTAGTTAATTCCTCTCCTATATTGTTAGGTAGACCATTCCTAAAAACTTTAAAAACAAAAATTGATGTCCGTGATGGAGTGTTGACCATGGAGTTTGATGGTGAAGTCATTAAGTGTAACATATATGACTCCATGTGATACCCTACAGATGGTGAAGTGGTATCTATGATTGATGTCATTGAGGATTTAACTGAAATAGTGTACAAATTATGATCGACAGATCCTTTAGAAGTAACATTGACATAATGCATAGAAACTGAAGGATTAGAAGAGCTAAATAACATGTATGATATTGAAGAAGAAATTAAAGAGGTAGTGGCTGCTTTGGGAGTATGTCCTAATAGAATTGGAAGATTTCTGGATTTGCCATTGACATTAGATAGACCTCTACCTTCCATAGAGCAACCGCTTGAAGTGGAGTTGAAACCTCTACCTAACCATCTCAAACATGCATTCTTAGGAGATAAAAAATACCCTCTTTATTATCAATATCTAGTGAACTAACATCTCAACAAGAAGAAAAACTGGTTAATGTTTTGAAAAAGTATAAATCTACTTTAGGATGGATAGTTTCTGATATTAAGGGTATTAGTCCTTCAAGATGTATGCATCAGATTTTAATGGAAGATGATGTGAAGCCAAGTAGACAAGTACAACGTAGGTTGAATCCGATCATGATGGAGGTTGTGAAGAAAGAGGTGTTAAAATTGTTAAGTGTGGGAGTCCTATACCCAATCTTTGATAGTAGTTGGGTTAATCCTCTTCAAGTTGTCCCAAAGAAAATAGGAATCACTGTAGTGGAAAATAATAAAGGAGAAATGGTTCCTACTAGAGTTCAAAATGGTTGGAAGGTATGTGTTGACTATAGGAAGTTGAATTCCATGACTAGGAAAGATAATTTTCCTTTACCATTTATGGACCAAATGTTAGAACGACTAGCGGGTCATGCTTATTATTTTTTTCTTAACTGTTATTTTGGATATGTGCTGGTTCCTATAGCTCCAGAAGATGAAGAGAAAACCACATTTACATGTCCTTACGATACGTTTGCGTATCGACGCATTCCATTTGGATTATGTAATTCCCCAGCTACATTTCAAAGCTGTATGGTAAGAATAATTTCTAAATATCTAGAGAAAATTATCGAGGTATTTATGGATGATTTTAATATTCATCGAGATACTTTTGAAGAATGCCTAGCTAATTTTAACTCTCAAGCAATTTCTAAGGGTAGGCAATTCAAAATAGGGTGATATAGTCATCGATGGTTTAATTACCACCATCTATTTAAGCTTGGACATACCTATTCCCGAGGATATGCCTGTAGAAGCTTTGAGCATGCGTATTGATGTAGAACATTGCTTTCTTACGCGTCTTATCAAGCATAGAGGAAATGCATGGTATCTTGCATACCAAGGCCGTGCTTATTTCCCTCTACCTAACCCTGCCAAAACCAACCCTTTAAACCCGCAGAATTAGCAGCCATTTGATGACGAAGATGCCCCTGCCCCTCTAGCCATCGAACATCCCATCCCAACTCGTGGTGACCATGCAACACCGTCTCCCCCACCTCAATCACAAGCCAGTTCTTCTTCCTCTTCGACTTATATTATAGAATGGCATCTCCAATTCCAAACTCAACTGTATTCCCAATTAGATTCCATTTGCCACAATCAAGTTCAAATGATGGAGATAATGAAATCCATTTACGAGTTTCATCTCAGACATTGAGACCCGCCTCCACTTCCTTCCTAAATCCACTACTTCATCTTTTTCTTGGGTTTGTTCATTGGGGACAATGAACATGATAATTAGGGGGTGAGCTTGAAGGCTTGTGATAATTTTTAAGTAGAAATAGTCTTTGTGGATGTTGTTTATATATATATATGTAGTGGTAGTTATTTAGTTTATTAATTTTTGTTTCTTTTGTGTATTGGTTGTTTGGTTTGTTTTAAAATAGGAATTATTAGATTTGAGTTATCCATTTATGAAGTAACAAAGTAATGGGACTAAAATATTTTCACAAAGGATATTTTTTATACCTATTGAATGATTTGATCAACATCTTCCGAAACTTTAAAAACAAAAATTAAAAATGTGATAACAGTGAAGGAAAGAAAGTTAGAATGGTTAGGAATTGAACTATGCATTGATTATGAATGAGATGAAATGAAACTAAAAATTGGTAGATACACCATTGTGAGAGCTTGAACCTAATCATTGGATACATTGTTTATCCAGACATATTTTACATTTGTGTGTACTCTCCAATGGTATGTGAAACTAGAATTTGCCATTAGTTCTCTTCAAGAGTGCATAGAACTTTAGGATATTTGAAAATGATAAAGACACTCTTCTTTCTTTGTCAGCCATCAAAAGATCAAAAAGCTTACCTTAAAAATTATTATCCCTTTGCATAAACCCCTTTGATTCTAAGCCTTATTCTATTGATTTAACCTTTATTAACAACTAATACCCATACGAATTTTTCGTCCCTACTCTATAACTAGTGAAGCAATAAATTTTCAGGAAAAAGTTTGTTAGTAAGTTTAAATCTGAGCATGGGGGTGCACTTCAAAAAAAAATTAAAATCTTTTAATCTTTATATGGTTGAAGAGAAATGGTAAGATATATAAAAAAATATTTGGAAGAATTTTGGGAAGGATTGTATTTTCCATGTATATATGTATATGGTTTATATATAGTTTGCTTCTCTAGTTAATGGAGTCTAGCCACAATCCCAAAATTCTATCTTACCTTAAAACCCTAGCCCCATTACAACTAAATTTAAGACCTTTTGATTCTTATATACTTAAGTTCTTTTCAGCGGTGGCGAATTGAGAATAATGGCAAACATATGGGTGATCATTATCATTTGAAGAAGTTTTGAGAGTAACCACATCACACCATAGACACATGAGAGTGAGTGTTTTCATAAACTGAAAGTAAGAAACTACCAATTTGAATTTCATTAGTCATAATCTAACTTTGCATGTTGAGGTACTAACTATTATAACTTTCATTCCTTAATCTTTTGAGCATTTGATAAGACTATTTGTAAGGTGATTTAAATGTGTGGTCCAAAAATATTTTCATCATTGTGATTTCTTACAAGTATTTCAAGTCTCAACGCAGTGTTAAGCTTTGTAAATGAATAATTCCAGTCTAATAATTCTTGTAATCCATAACTTATTTCTCTTGAATTTCTTGATGTATTCATGTGCATGTTATGATATTCCTTGAGGACAAGCAATGATACAAGCATGGGGGTATTTGATAAATGGGATTTATAGATTATTTTCATGCATAAAAATGTCATTTATCCCACATAAATTTTATAAGATTTAATCTTTTCGTCGAGTTTTTCTCTTTTTAATAGATTTCCAAGAAAAGAAAAAATTGAATAAATTCAAGGAGAAATAAATGAAAAGAATAAATCAAGGAAAGAACACATCAAGAAACACTAAATCAAGGGGAGCAAAGTTGGAAATGAAGTAAATACACCAAGAGAAGTTGTAATGAAATTGCAAAGGAAGAATGGTGAAAGACCCAAAAACATAGCACCCCAGTGTTTCTTAAACACACACCATGTTAAAAATCTCAGGCGTTGATTTAAAATCCAGCGATCGACAGAGAAATTGGAGAAAAACATGGAGGTTACGTGTTTCCCTTAAAAATTGTAACCGTACGCATGACATGTTTCAAATATATTCTCTATCAATACAAGGTTCAGGGGGAATTATTTTAGATATAGAAACATTTTGAGAGTACTCTCTTCCTCTATTCCCTTTAGAATATACATGTAATGCACAATTCCAACTTCTTTTATCTTCTTGAATTCTAATGAACAATTGACAATCTGCACTTGAATTGATAAGTTCCTCTCTATTCCTTTATCAATTGCAGTCTCTCTATTTTGATTGAATGCAAGTAAAATATCTATAATTACACTTTTGTTGGTTATATTGTTGTTTTGTTGTATTACTATTAGATATTGTGATTGTGTTGTTGGCGTTGATTTTAAATTATTGTATGAATGGGATTATAACATCAATTGCAAAATTAATGATTAAAACACCATTCCTTGTGGGTTCGACTCCTTCTTGCCATTTACTATGTATTTGGAAATTAGGATTATTTATTAAATTTGTTGTACATAGGACAATGCATCACCATATCGGTCCACCAGTGAATAATAGTGGTTGGGTACTATAGTATCTTGGAGATTGGTCCTCCGGGAAATAATAGTTGTTAGGGTATGATGTCCTATATGTTTTCAGTCCACCGGCTAAAATAGTGGGGTTCTCATACTCGCATGGATTTGATAAAAAGTATGGTGTGAAACTACTTCTAATCAGAGATTAATTAAGTAATTGAATCGGATTATATATAGGCCTTTTTACTTTTATTGGGATGGTCGTATGCAATTATGATATCATGTTGATGATTATGCTCTTTTATTATTCTACATTATTTATGTGCTGTTATGTGTTGGCCTTAGTGCTCAGTTGCCTTGATCAGTACATAGCGTACAGATCACCCGTTTCATAGGTGTTGCTCATTCCCACAAGTAGTATGTCCTTTTGACCTTGTGTAGGTGGGCAGGACATCAGTCGGGGCTGAGTGTTGAGCTTGTGTTTTGGCTCAAAGTTCAAGAGTATCGTGGATGTATTTTCTCTTCATGTGACTTTATTTCACTATATTATTTCTTTTGTATCGCATTTATTATTTAATGATTTATTACCTTGTATTGAGTATTTCAAATAAATCTTTTATTGATTGTAAGATTATTCCCTCTGAGGAATTTGGATTTCGCACTCTGATTTCTATCTGATTATTGATTGTAAACTTTTAAGTGTACTCTGATTTTTATGTTATAATATTTTTAAATGCATTTTATGAACTCTCAGTTTAAGTGTGAAAATAAATCTTTTAGCCTTAGCACTTAGTACTGGAATGGTCAGAGAGAACTTGTCTGGTAATAAGTGTGGCGGTAACATCTTCAAAATTCATAGGTTTTTAATTTAAAGTCTTCTGCTTTAAAAAAAGTAGTGAATTTTAGGGTGTTATAGAAGAAGAAGAAAGAAAAGAGAGGGAGATTAGATAGTGGTTTCTGATAGAGTTTGAGCAATAAATGACAACAAATAAATTAGGGAGAAGGAGAGTGGAGTAGTGTGTGTGTGTGTGTGTATGTATATGTATGGAACATGAGACGGATAAAAGAAAAAATATAGATGGTGGTGCATTCGGGCAGGAAGGATGGCAGAGAAGAGTGGAGAGGATATTCCATGAGAGGATGCTGGAGTTTTGGGGTGAAGATGGCAGGATCTATAGCATGAGGGGATAGTTATGTGTGTATGTTGAGTGGGGAAGAAAAAATGATAGGGGAGATGTGTGCACATAGGGTTGATTCGATAGCAGTAGTATGAAATGGTGAGGGTGAGGAATGATGGTGATGATGATGGCTATATTAGAGATGAAAGTGATGGTTGATGTTGCAAGTTGTAACAAAAATAAGTTCCAGTATTCCAGCAAAACAAGGAAGGAGAAAGAAGAAAGGAAAAAGAAAAAGGAGAAAGAAAAGGGAAATAATAAAAAAGGATTGTGGTTAGTTTTAGGTAAATTTGATTAGCCAAAGTAGGTAGGATTATTCATAAAATTTAGTAGAAATAAGATCAAGTTGCAAAATATAAATTATCTAGGTCATAGATTTGGATTAGGTTATGGTTTTAGGATAAAGACAATTAGTTAATTTTAAAAAAAGATTTTCTCAAGATTAGAATAAAATTAGGGTATTAATGATAAGGGATTTGGTTAAGTAAAAAATTTGGGTGTTACACAACTTTAGCTAGTGTTTATTTGTAGTGGAGTGGATGTTCAACCTTTGATGGCATTTACGATTCAGTCTAGGTGGACATTAAAGTCCATGTACAAAATCTCTCAACATTAGTATACTTACTAGCAGTGGAATGAGTTGTTCAATTGATCATTAATATACCCTTAGCTTTATTCATGATTGTAGGATAATTTTCCTTGTAAGTTTGGTTTATACTTTAGTTATATGTTTATGTCAAGATTTCTTTTCATTAGAGGCATGATTGAATGTTTAGGCTTGTGCCTTGGAGTTTGTGTTCATATACCTCGTGGTACATAAGATTCTCCTAGCATTATATCAAGATGTACCCATATAATATATATATTGATTGATGTTTTAGAGCTAGTGTTTGAAGATACTTGTGAAATCATGTATTAGATTTTATATGGAATTTCATGCTAAATATACCTTAGGGATTTTATAATACTTTGTTCTAAAATTCTTATATGTATTTAAATTTATGTTGCTATAAAATAAATTAGTTTTTATTTCAAAAGGGACTTGACATTATAATAACAATTTGGGTGACATTATTTCAAAAGGGACTTGACATTACAAAATTCCCTAACTGATTAATCCATGTGCTTAGAATTAACACTTTTTTTGGGTGATAAAATAGTTGACTAGTTAGCCCAAACTCATTAATTAATTATCCTACATCTCAAATCTTTTTCTAATTTTGGCTTTGAATCTTATGTCAATGTTTATGAAAAATTCTGATTTGTATCTATTATTGATAATAAATATTGATACTTTTGTTGTATATATCACCCTCTGTTAGTGTCCCAAATTTTCCTCTCTCTTATGGTATCCATAACTACATGTGGATTCTTTTACATCTGCCCTTACATACCTACTTACTATCATCCATTTGATTTCACTCCATCTCTCTCACTGTCATCATTTACCCTCTTATACTTTGGTCTTAAAAAATAAACTAAAGTTAACGCACTCTCTATCTCTCTCTTTTATCCTTTGATATGTTAACCCATATCTTCTTTGAACTCCATTTTAGATTCATTTTTCACTTATTACCTTCTACACTTGCTTAGTCTCTCTATTTTCCTAGTAAAAATTCCCAAGTATTGGGCATTTCCTCACTTTTATCCCTTTACTTTTCTACCGGGAAAAACATCTTCTTATTCTATGGTTGAATCCTAGTATCTTGTCTCTTCTCTTGATGCTAGATCTAGCTTTTTCTTCTTTTCCTTTTTAAAGAAGAACGGATTAAAATTTTAGTTGAAGACCTTAGCTTTCTCTATTTGATTTTAGTTTTGAGAAAAAGGTTGAGCTAGGCTATTTGTCTTCTTCTTCCTATGATTTAATTTTAAATTTAGTTTTCAAAATGAGTTTTAATTATTTTGTTTCTTGATTATCTTAGGAAATTGATACCTTGGTAGAAACCATCAAGATAAAAGTATTTTTGTGTTACAAGATTTGCTTCAACATAAGGAATCGTTATTTCTAATATGAATAGGCCTTGCTACATTTTTGTATTTTTATGTTTTTGGTATATTACTATGATGTGTAAGTGTTATTTTCTATCTTTGAATTCAAGCATGGGGTAGTGTTTTAATCTCTAAAATTGTAGGGCATGTTTTAAGTATTTTGATATCATATATAAATTTGGTGAAATTTTAGAATCTTCATGTTGAGTATCAATTTCTACCATGTATACATGTGATATCTGTGATATCATGTATGAGTGTTATAACGCCTCCAAATTTACTACTAAAAGAATTTTATTTTAAGAATAAGTGTATAATTAAATATGTGAGTATTAACGTCGTAATTGACATAAGTCTAGCTTACCCCATCATCCTTACTTAAATAATTAGGCAAAACGATTAGGAAATTTAAAACACAATTAGAAAGAGATGAGACAACTTCTTATACATCAAATAAGTGGTTTGGATATTAACTTCGATAACAATATCAAAATATAAACAAAAGGGATCCCATTTAACTAAGAGTCCAAAATAGCATCCGGATAAAACTATCAACTAGAGAACATGATTCTACGCCCAACTTTGATATGAATGAGTCACTCCTCCACATATATAGCATCAAAAGCTGCGAAGTCATTGACCTGTATATAAATATCTGGATCGCCTACTCATTAGATTGAGTAGAACCCATGAAACAGATGATCAGTACGCTTCGTACTGAGTAAGGTAACAGTATAATCAAGCATGATTGCATATAATACAAGAATTCTCATAATCAAATCATATATGCAAAATAGAAGAAAGTTAGATATGAGAAATTTCAAATCTTTTATTTACGTTGATTTTAGCGACCCTACTTTTCTTAAACCTATAGAATGGTATGAAACACCTTTAAATGAAAAGACACTTGAGCTACTATTATTATCTAGTGGAATGGAGCCAACACCTCTTAGATTAAAAAATGCTCCTAAGCCACTATTTATTAAACTAGTGGAATGGTCTAAAGCACCTCTTGGGGACAAGACACCCAAGCCACTATTATTATCCAATGGAACGGATTTAGCACCTTAGTCTTGACTCACATAATCTTTCATTTTAAATGATTAGTATATTTCCTTTTATATATTAACTCTTGATTATATTTTCATTCACATTGATTATGGGGCCCAACTATTCCTAATCTGCTGGAGCAAACTAGAGCACCTCTCAAGGACAAAACACCTAAGCCACTATTACTATCTGGTGGAATGGAGCCATATAAACCCCGCAACCCAACTCAAGTGATCTTTCACTTTACATAATTAGTATCTTATTTATAGTTGATTGTATGTTATTATGCCAAACTCAAGATATACAATTAAACACATAATTATGAGCACATAATTATTCTCAAAAGATTGTAATACCCTTAGGGTAATCAAGATAATCGTATTATCCCAAATCTTTATAAAACCCAAAGCATATATATTTCCATTTATTATCCAAAGTAAATTTCCTTAGTTTCCCATAGATATTTTGTAACCAATATTATACCCAAACATACACTTATATAATTTCATTACTCCCAAGAACATCACCTCATAGCATTTCCATAATTAAATTAGTTAATACCACATTTTCAACACAAAAGTATATTTCAAAAATACAAGGAAAAAACATGAAGCACATAAAATCCTAGCTATGACATGTATCCTTACTGATAAGGACACTGGCTCTATGCACATAAATTCTATGCCTCCTTTGATATCACCAGAAAATTACCTATAAAACAAGATAAAATATGATTAGGCTCGGAGGTTAAAAATCAAGAGGGAGATTATGGTAGAGAAGGGAAAAATGGAATTTACCGAAGTTGAATGGAAACTTGAACTATATGGAAGTGTAGAAATATGTGTGGTAGAGCTATAGTTAAATTTTGGTGGTGTTAAGAGATGATTTAGGGAGAAAATAGGGGTACACATCCAAGAAAGAAGTTGCACTAGGAGGTGGTGCAACAGTTACCTGGCTATGCAGCACAAGAGCACAGTAGGTCGAGAGAAAAGATAACGTATGGCTAGGTGGTGTAAAAGTTGCATGGCTATGTAGAATCAAGCTGAGAGTAGAAATGTTGCATGGTCAGATAGTGTAGGGTTGAACGGGTGTGTAGTAGGGTATCTGAGTGTTTGCATGGTTGTGCATAGGTCGTGCACTCTAAAAATCTACAACAATCGAGGGGAAAGAGAATGGGAAAGAGGTAGTGGTTTGTGGTGATGACTGGTGACGGTGAGGGGGAAGGTTGGGGCAACCTTGGTGGTTAGTCCACTAGCTAAAGGATTCCTAGTTGTAACACCCCCAAATTTACTATTGAAAAATTTCGTTTAAATCGAAAGGTTTAGCAGAAGCAAAAGAATTAAAAACCATAAACTTGGGGGTATTACTGCCGCACTTAGTACCGGACCGGTTCACTCCTACCGTCCCGACACTAAGTGCTAAGGCTAAATCAACAATCGTTAAGTAAGAACCACCAGAAACATAAGTTCATAGTCATCATAAGTCATTCTTGAAAACAAGAGTCGACCACAGTTAGAATATCGTTTAAGATTACAAATTAAGAGTTACACTCCAAAATACGAACATAATATAAATACAGAAAACTCATGATAAACGAAGACAAGGAGAGTAAAAGAGTCCGGCCGGCTCAGTCTCGACCCCAACCAAGATAGGCTCAACACTCGGCCCCATCCGATGCCTCGTAGGTATCGTAGGCATCGAAAACATGATCTCCTACCTGCACAAGGTCAGATGGGTCTTCTGCTCGTGGGAATGAGCAGCACCTATGAAACAGGTGATCAGTACGCTATGTACTGAGTAAGGTAACATACGAGCTAAGGCCAACACATAGAGCACATGCTACAAGTATAAGCACATAGGTAACATACGATAACACACATGATAAGGTCTGGTTACTTTTCCAATGACTTATTCTTTATTCTCATTAATAATAGGTCCATTCGACGCGTATTCTTTAGTAGTCCATGTGAGTACGAGAACCCCACTATTATAGCCAGTGGACCAAAAAGTATACACTCAGGGCAGAACGCTCCTGACCACTATTATTTGCCGGTGGACCGGTCTCCAAGACAAGATGCTCCTGGCCACTATTATTTGCTGGTAGACCGGTCTGGCCCCGACTCACATGGTGTTTCGCTGTAAGTACTTAGTGTATTTTCCATGATTTAACTTACTTTGGTTTGTCGAGCACGAAATCCCCCACTATTATAGCTGGTGGACCGAAAGGTATATATTCAGGGCAGAACGCTCTTGACCACTATTATTTGCCGGTGGACTAGTCTCCAGGGCACCCCGGCTCCTGGGCACTATTATTTGCCAGTGGACCGGTCTGGGCTCGGCTCAACAATCTTTCACTTTACATGATTAGTGTCTTATCCGTGTCTTATTGAATCGCATTCCACCCTTAACACGTATGCCAACAACATACTACTGCTTGCCTCCCAAGCGAACCCGTCTCATATGTTGAGACTCTTGCCCCCCTTTATCACCCTGTCTTCCTTTCCCCTATACTCACACCTAATAAAAGGCCAACTCCTAAGAGTATAAGTCAAACCCAACACCCTATGACGTTCACCTTGCCTATTCTCAACCTCCAGGGTTTTCCCCTTGGAAAACCCTAGTTGGACCTACATGGCCCAACTTCTTCTCACTTACCTTACCATTACTTGTTCTTCACCCCACATCTCACCTTTATTAGTTCAAACCCCAAGGCATATCACTTTACTCCTCGATCTCGCATGTGACCGGCAAAACCCTAGTAGGCCACCTCAAACCCTAGCACCTTAGTTCTTCCACAAGTAACCTCTCTCTTTTCATTCCCAAGTCTCTTCATTCACATGGAAACCCATACTCATCATTTATATAATAGAATTCTCACTCTCAACCCATACTCCGCCCTTCCTTAACCATTCTTACTTTCACACTTCCCAAATTTCCACTTTCTCCCTAAAAACCCTAATCGGGTCCCTTATACGCCTTTGTACTAACCTACGTACTATTTTTCATCCCAAGTCTCCAATCACTCCAGAGTTTCCCCCATTCTCTTATTTACACCCAAATTCAACTTTTCTCACGTAAGATTCACCCCCATGCAAGATTTAGCCACCTCATGCAAACACCCCAAGTCACCATGCAGATTTTAAGGTCCCCATGCATGGTTCCCAACTTTCATTTATTTTAGACATTCTTTCCACTTAAAACTTCTCTCATGGATTATGAGGTACTTTGGTCAACCCCATATCCCCCTTAATGGTCTCACTTCCCGTTCCCCATCTCATCATTCTTTTAGTTCCATTTCATAATACCAAAACCCTAGCATGCATGTCCTAGAGAGCCGTATCAACACATCATAAATATCACACATAAAACATGCCATGTTCATGTTATAGAAAGTACACATGACGTACCTCAAATTCCAAGCTGCGCTACACATGAGACAAGTTATCCGTAAGTCATATAATGCACATTAGCATGGTACACACAACAATCAACACATCACATCACACATAGCACAAGGCCATAGCTTCGTCCTTACCTAAAGCGGCGCCGGGCTTGGAGCATGCTCCTCTAACTCCTTAGGGCTTTGGTCGGGCTAACCAATAAAAGGGGAAAATGCTAAGTATTAGTTTCCCTCAAAGTAGCGTCATCCCTTTTTCTAGTTTAGGATTAGGGTTTATATTACTAAAGTGGATATTATACAAAAACTAGGGTTTTTATCTTAAAGTTAGTGTATTAGCCATTACTAGTAAAAATGTATTTATTTTTTGATACTAATTGTTACCCTTATATTGTTAAACCCATTAGTTCTAATCTTGTAGTAATAGGGTTTATGATAACTATAGGAAAATAGTGATAGTAGTAGTAATAGTAAGAGCTAATAATAGTACCCTAGTGATGAGGTTTAGGGTTAAAAGCATTAGGGGTAATATTAAGTGATATGGTAATAAAGCTCGAGTGTCCTTCTTAGTTAACAACCACATGATATTTACTAACTTTGAGTTAATTCACATGGATAAGACAAAAGTAGTTTTATTGTTAACCTAAAGGATGAGGTGTTAAGTAGAATAATAATAATGACAATAGTAGTAATAATAGTAATAATACTAATAATGATGGTAATATTAGTAATAATAACAATAATAACCCTAACAGTAATAATAACAATAACAACAACCCAGTATGGTAAGGTATTAATAATAATAACCTTAGTAAGATAATAGAGATAATAATAATAATAATAATAGGGTTTTTAATATTAACACTTATAAAAATAAAACTAAAGTTAAGTATAATAGAAGTTAGGGTTCCAAGGGATGTTAGTATGGTAAAAATGATAACTTTAATATCAGAAGTCACAATATTAGAAATGATAATAATAATAAGAGTAATAATAATAATAATAATAATAATAATAAAAATAAAAGAATAATAATAATAAGCATAATGACATTAATATTAGTTAACTTAATAGTAACTGTATGGAAATAAAGTTTAAGGCTTTGGATGAGTGGAAGACCACCTAGGGTCGGTGGTGGTCCGGCGGCGGTGCGTGGCGGCGACGGCGGCAGCGATGGGGGAGGAGAAGAGAGGAAAAGATGGAGGTGGTGGTTAGATGGGAGGAGAAGAGGGGGAGTTTGATGTGGGGGAGGAGATAGCAGGGAGAGGGGAGTGGAATGAGGGTGGTGGCGTGAGAAAGGTGGCGGCGTGCAGTGGTAGACGCGGCAGCCGAAAGTGGAGGAGGGTGGTGGAAGATGGTGGAGGTTGGTGGAGAAGGAGGTAGGGAGTAAGGATGGTATGGGAAGGTAGGGGATGACCTGCTTGTAACACCCCGATTTGGTGCAAGATGGTTATAAGGAGATCGGTAATGTTATCTCTAATATTCGCACAAATGTGAAGTATTTGTCTGATTCTGATGCCCGTTTGATGAAATTCAGTGAGATTAGTAGATATCTAAAATTGTCTGCAAAGAAGTTGATTCTTGATGTTTGCACAAGTTGGAATTCTGTGCATGCTATGTTATCTGCTACATTAGAATTTAAGGATGTGTTTCCAAGATATGTAGAGCAAGATCAATCATATAAATGGGCACCTTTTATTGAAGAATGGAGACAAGCTGAAATAGTATGTGAATTTTTGGAGGTTTTTAGTGAGGTAACAAATATAATTTCTGGAAGTGAGTATCCAACAGCAAATCTATATCTTCCCGAGGTATGGAGAATTAAAGCAATATTAGATGAGAAGGCTCGTTCTGAAGAACCGTTTATTCAAGGGATGGCCCCACAGATCAACACGAGTCCTTTCAGCATGCTTTGTCCTCACTCACACACTTCCCGAGAAATTTTCAGAAAATTTCTGAAACTTCCTAGGAGGTCACCCATACTAAAATTTCTCCACGGCCAGCACACTTAACTATGGACTTCTTAGGATAGAATCACCAAAAGGATGGTATACCATGTTGATATAAGTAGCTGGATCAATCCTTATAACACTCCGCTCAAATTGGGGTATTACATTCACCCCCACTCAAAGAACGCAACGTCCTCGTTGCGCCTCAACCACTAACTGTCTTAAATACAGTTTATCCCAAGAATCGTCCCCCTAGGTGGCTGACTGGCTCATCCAAGTTCAACTCACGGTTGCGGTTTTGCTCTGATACCATTTATAACACCCCCAAATTTACTACTGAAAAATTTCGTTTAAATCAAAAGGTTTAGCGGAAGCGAAAGAATTAAAACCGTAACCTTGGGGGTATTACCGCCACACTTAGTACTAGACCGGTTCACTCCTACCATTCTGATACTAAGTGCTAAGGCTAAACTAAACAATCATTAAGTAAGAATCATCAAAATATAGGTATATAGTTAACATAGATCATTCACGAAACACGAGTCAAAAACAGTTAGAATATCATTTAGGAATACAACTTAAGAGTAAAGTTTCAGAACAAGAAACGTAGTACAAAATATAGCTAAATAAAACAGATCCCAAGGGACCAATATCTGGACTGCCTACTCACTCAAGTCAAGCCTTCCACCCCAAATTAGTAACCGATCAAACCTGCATAGGAGGTCTGCTCCCCACCATTGGTGGATCATCACAGGACCCATTCAATCAAGGTAGTATCAGTATGGGTTCAATACTGAGTAAGGGTGCTGGTGCGCTAAGGCCAAGCATGCAATCATACCACATAGCACACATAGCACGATCATATAGACAACAAGCGATAACACACAAGATAAGGCTTGAGTACTTTCCGATGACTTATTCTTATTTCTCATTAATAATAATACGTTCATTCCACACATATTCTTTAATAGTCCGTGTGAGTGCGGGAACCCTGCTATTATAGCCGGTGGAACGGTCACGAGGGCCATGCCCTGCCACTATTATAGCCGGTGGACCGGACTGGCCCGCCTCACATGGTGTTCCACTGTAAGTACTTAGTATTTTTCCCGTGGTTTAACTTATTTACTTTGGGGTCTATCGAGCCGAGGCCACCACTATTATAGCCGGTGGACCGAAAATAAAAATACAGGGCAGAACGCCTCTGACCACTATTATAGCCGGTGGACCAGAACAAAACGCACAGGGCAGAACTCCTCTGACCACTATTCTAACCAGTGGATCGGACTGGGCTCGACTCAACAGTCTTTCGCTTTACGTTATAAGTGTCTTATTCGTGTCTTATTGAATCACAAAACACCCTTGACATGCATGGGGTTAATACCCTACTACTTTCCCCTCCAAAGGGACCGTCCTATATTTTGAGACCCGTACCTCTTCTCACACCTGACATCCATCCCCCGTAGACTTAGGCATAGTGGCATAGAGTAAGGCACAATCTCCATGAATACAAGCCATCCCAACACACATGATATCGACTCCGCATGTCCTCATCCCTCTAGGGTTCCTCCTCGGAGACCCTAATCAGACCTATGTGGCCCAACTCTTCCTTACTTACCCAAACGTTACTTTGTTCTCTATCTCGCACCTCATTTTTATTAGGAAATTCCTCAAATGTATTACTTTATCTCCCAAGTTCACGTGTGACCGACAAAACTCTAGTTGGCCACGCCAAACCCTAGCACTTTACTTCCTCAATGAGTAACCTCCCTCTTTCACCCCAAATCTCTCCTCTCCTTTAAAAAACCATACTCATCCTTTATATAAGTGAATTATCACTCTCAACCCCATACTCCATCCTTCCTTGATAATTTTTACCCTTGTACCCTTTAATGTCCTCATTTTCTCCTAAAACCCTAATTGGGTCCCTTAGACACCCTTACATCGACCCACGTAAAATTTTGCACCCAAGTCTCCAATGGACCCATAACTTTGACATTATCTTTTTTACTTCCTACATCAACTTTTCTCCACTAATATTCATCCCCATGCATAATTTAGATACTCCATGCAGACTCCCCAACACCCATTTACTCGCAAAACCCTAATCAGGTCTCTTATACACCAACTCATATACTATTTTTCATAACAAGTCTCCAATCACTCTAAGACTCTCCAAAACTCTTACTACAACCCAAATAATTTTTTCCCACGTAAGGATCACGCCCATGCAAGATCTAGTCCCCCTCTACAAACTTCCCAAACGTCCACTTTCCTGTGTTCTTCTATTATCATTTCATGCTACCAAAACCCTAGCATGCATGTCCTAGAGGGCCATAACAAGTCACACCATCAACATCAACATCAAACATGGGACATGTCATACACGTATAATATAAGGCACACATAACATACCTCATGATCCACGCTGCGCTACACAAAATAGGTTATTCATAACACATGCATAATACACATCAACATGGCATGCTCATCATTCATCCACACATTACATCACACATATCACAAGCCCATAGCTTCGTCCTTACCTAGGTAGGCACCAGGCTCGGAGCACGCTTCTCTAGCTCCTTAGGGATCGGATCAAGGTCACCTATGAAAAGGGGAAAAAGCTAAGTATTAGTTTCCCTTATAAATACTATTAACCCTTATTCTAGTTTAAGGTTAGGGTTCTTATCCCTAGTAGGGGCGTTGTACAAACTAGGGTTTTTTGCTCTAAATTATTATGCTAAGTATTACTCATTGATATATCTTTAGTTTCAAAACTCATTGTTACACTATATCATTAGACCCGTTAGTCCCATCTTTATAACATTAGTGTTTGCTAGACATAGTAAAATAATGATAATAATGGTAATAGTAAACTATTAATAGTGATAATTATGTTGGTGTTAGTATTAAAATACTAATACAATGGCTGTAATATCAACAAGTTAACACTCCTAGAGGTAGTAATGATAAAAGTCATATTTTGAAAAAATAGCATAAGGGCTCCCATATTTTGTCACCCTAATAGAATTGGCATATGGTAATATCAATAAGAGAAATGACACTAATGTTAAAGGTGTTAGGTATGGTAAAACAATATTACATAGTTACAATACTTCACATAAGGTTGGGTTAAATAGTAAGATCACTAATAGTGGTAGTAATCTTGGCGATAGTATTAACAAAATAATAACACCAAGACTACAAAAATTAATAATGGTAATAACAATAATAAAAGTAATAATAATAATAGTATTAGGAATGTTAATAATGAAGATAATGGTACTAACCTTAAGTTAAGTATAATAAGGGTTAGGGTGGGAAAGGGGTGATAGTATGATAACATTAAGGATAATACAGAAATGGTATTAGTTAATAAGCTAATAATAATAATAAGTGTTATAATAATAATAATAATAATAATAATAATAAGTGTTATAATAATAATAATAATAATAATAATAATAAGTGTAATAATACTAATATTAGTTATAAGCTACTATAGGTGGCATAAGAAAAGGGTTTTAGGGTTCAGATGAGTGAAATACCACCTAAGAACGGTGGTGGTCCGGCGGCAGCGCGAGGCGGCGATGGTGGCGGCGATGGAGGAGGAGAAGGGAGAAAAGACGGGGAAGGTGGTTAGATGGGAGGAGGAAAAGGAAGGTTAAGTGTGGGGAAGGAGACAACAGGGAGAGGGGAGTGGAATGAGGGTGGTGGCGTGAGAAGGGTGGCGGCGTGCGGTGGTGGACACAGCAGCCTAAAGGGGAGGAAGGTGGTGGAAAATGGTGGAGGCCGGTGGAGAAGGAAGTAGGGGGTAAGGAGGGTATGGGCAGGTAGGGGAGGACTTGCAGATTACTTTAAGATGTGGAAGGAGGGTGGACCTGCAACACCCCCAAAATTCACTACTGAAAAATTTCGTTTTATTAAAAGATAATTGTGGAAGGAGATTAATAAAACGTGAACTTTGGGAGTATTACCGCCACACTTAGTACCAGACCGGTTCACTCATACCGTTCCAGTACCAAGTGCTAAGGCTAAGAAAATGAAATACAGCTTGAAAGAAATTCAACACACACAAATCAGAGTAGCGCATCAAATTGTTTACAAGAATAAAATCCACCAACGGTGGTTACAGTAACACTTAACATTAAAACCAGGAATTTAAAGAGAAAGAGAAAACCCTAACGATACCGGATAACTCCTTACTCTCTTTCCCGTAGCCCACTTGAGTAGCACCTGAAAATACCTGCAAGGGCACTGCCCATTGAGTAGGCAGGGGCCCCATAAAGGGAATCCCTTCAGTACTACGGTACTGAGTAACCCTTTAATACCACACTTAAAGACAGGCCCACATACGGCACATAATTCAAGCTACACACATAAATAATGAGAGGTGCACACGTAACAATAACATGCATAATAATTCATAAATCACGATCGATACTTTGGGCCTTAAGCCATGTTATAGTGTAAGATCAATACATTCGGGCCTTAAGCCATTATTCCGTCATCATTCCATCAATATCATATTTTATATCCATGTGAGTGCGAGAACCCCACTATTATAGCCGGTGGACCGGAAATTATACACTCAGGGCAGAACGCCTCTGACCACTATTATTGCCGGTGGACCGGAAGATAAACACACAGGGTAGAACGCACCTGACCACTATTATTTGTCGGTGGACCGGTCTGGCCCTAACTCACATGGTGTTCCACTATAAGTGATTAGTATTTTTCCATAATCTTATTCACATACAATACTGGTTTTATTGAGCTCGGGACCCCCACTATTTTAGCTGGTGGACCGGAATATATATAAAATCATCATCAAGGGCACAACGCTCCTGGCCACTATTATAACCGGTGGACCGGTACTCATAATCACATACTAGGGCAACACGCTCCTGGACCACTATTATATCCGGTGGACTGGTACTCAATATCACATACCAGGGCAACACGCTCCTGGACCACTATTATAACCGGTGGACCGGTACTCAATATCACATACCAGGGCAACATGCTCCTAGACCACTATTATAACCGGTGGACCGGTACTCAATATCATAATCATCTGAGCCCGGCTCATTAATATTCCACTTTCAATAATAATATCTTTCCTTTTCTTTGATCAGCACATCAACCATATTTATTTGCCTCGAATGGGAGATCGATAACCCGGGACACAAAGGTACACCGGTCGTACCGGTGCATATCAGCTACTCAGTACCCTTCAACCACGAACCCAAGGACGCAAAGGTACCCTGGTCGTACTGGTGCATACAGCTAACTCAGTACCCTACCAACAAGGACACCTAATCCATAAGTATGCATACCCCCTAACTAGGTCCGTAGAGCTAGAAAGAGTAAGATATAGGGCCTGGCTGGGGCACAAAGGCACACCAGCAAATACTAGAATAATCGTGGACTAAACCACGTCCTTAGGGTAGCGACCCCTAAGGAGTCACCATTAACGATCTTGAGGTCTTTCACTTTAAGTAATAGTGTCTTAATTAAGGTAATCACGAAAAGCACGATAGTCCGATACTTATTCACTTTCAATCGTTCTGATATCATTAATCGTTTCTTATTCAGATGATTATCTAGGATATCAAAGAGAAACCATTAAGGCCATACTAATTATCAAATACTCTCACTTGGTTAATCAATATTATTTGAATCATATTATAATGTTCCACAACCATAACAATATGTTAGGTACAAATTACTCCTTAACCCCTTACTTATATAATTGCTAAGTATCCATTCCTTACTTGATAAATTACCATATTACCCTTACGGTTGCATAATTACCAAATTACCCCTTGTCCACTTTAGATTACCAAATTGTCTCCTACACTTGTTAGATCACCATTCACCCCTCGTAATTACTACATTTATCATATTTCCCATTTGGTGGTTTATATTACCAAATCGCCCTTCTCCTTTGTTATAATTACTAAATTGCCCTTGAGTTGGATAAATTACTAAGATACCCTCCTTCATTATCATGATTACTATTTTACCCCCTTTAGTTGGTTAAACAATTATCACTTTATCCTTTAATCGGCTAAATTACCAAATTGCCCCTTTAGTTGGATAAATTACCAAATTACCCTTCTATAGCATCATACTTATCCAATTGCCCTTCTACAATCATAATTTAATTGCTAAGTTATCTTTTGTCGTTATCATAATTACCAAGTTACTCCTTACTCCCAAGTTTACCATAATATCCTTTTATTTACAAAATTACCATTTTACCCCTTACATCCAATTTTACCATAATATCCTTTTAATTATGAAAATTACCACCATACATCTTTTACTTTACAAATTATTATTTTACCCTTTCACATCCAAGATTACCATCTTTATCTTTCCTTACATAATTACGATTTTGCCCTTCTTTTCCAAATTACCATATTACCCCTTTACTTATAAATTACCACTTCACCCATTCATTTATAAAATTTACCATATTACCCTATACTTATGAAATTACGATTTTGCCCCTCTACCTCCAAAATTACCATAATGCCCTTTCACTTGAAAAATTACCATAATGCCCTTTTACTTGAAAAATTACCTTAATGCCCTCCTTCATCCAAAATTACTATTTTACCCCTACTTCCGAAATTACCATTTTACCCTTCTTTCCCACAACTTACAATTTTATCCTTTACTTATAAATTATCATTTAACCCCTTTATTTATTTTTTTTTTCGAGAAGTAGAAATAGTATTAATAAGAGAAAATGAAGTTACAACCGTGCATTAGACGCAATGACATCTAACAAACCTAGCCACTGCCCAAAGTCACCAGAAAGCGAAGAGTTAACAAAAATACTAGAAACTTGCAAGAGAATACATTGTAATAGAACACCTAATGATCTAGACTTGTGCTGAAAAATTCTGAGATTGCGTTCATGCCAAATTGTAGCTATATAAGCATTAAATAGAGAACCCAACAGATACTTCTTCTTAGGCGCCTGCCGTGTTCTTGTGATCAAAGACTTAATCTCTTGATCCCACCCTATAATAGGATCACTCCTGCCAATCAATCTTCTAATTTTCTGCCAAATGAGAGCTGTAACAGGACAAAATAAGAAAATATGATCTCTAGTCTCCTCCTGTTGCTGACAAAAAATACATAAGGTGTCCAATACCATGCCCATCTCCTTAAGTCGTGCTCTAGTCAATAGTCTATTTCTGCAGGCAAGCCAAACCATGAATTGTACTCTAGGAATAGTACCTGGTCTCCAGATTAACTTAGCCCACCCACATTTAGCTTGGTGTATTCTGAGCACCTTATATGCTGAACGAATGGTATACTCCCTCTGCTTGGCTAGACAATCCATAATAAACTCCTTCACTGTACCTCTGCTCTGAAGAATTTTGAGAAAAAGCCAAGAATTGTAAGATGAAGTCGAACACTCCCACAAAGTACCTTGCTTGATGTACACTGAATGAACCCACTTAACCCACAAAGTATCCTTTTTACTAGCTATATTCCATAACAGCTTGCCCAAAGCACAAACATTCCATAGCTGTAGGTCTAAAAAACCAAGTCCTCCTTCCTGCTTTGGTGAACACAGAGCCTCCCAAGCCACTAGAGAGTGCTTCCTGGTACTCAATTTGCCGGACCACAGGAATGTTCTACACAGACTAATAAAACAGTGCAAAACTTTCTTGGGCAGAAGAATAACTTGACTAAAGTAAAGTTGAATGCCATAAAGCACAGATTTTATAAGCTGAACTCTCCCAGCATAAGACAGAAATAAATTACTCCAATGCCTCAGTCTAGCTGTCATCTTTTCAAAAAGTGGCTGTTGGTGAGCAGAGGATAACCTTGCAGAAGATAATGGTAAGCCCAAATATGTAATAGGAAAAGTACCTGCAGGGTAGCCAAGTAGAGCCAAAATACTGTGCTGGGTTTCTAAAGAAACTCCGCCAAAGAATACAGCACATTTTGTAGGATTTACCATAAGCCCTGAGACTGCAGCAAAATGGTGCAATACCTCCTTCAAGCATAGAACACTCTGCAAAGTTCCTTTAGTAAACAAAAGGACATCATCTGCAAAATTCAAATTGATGAGCTGGAGCCTCTTACACCTAGGATGAGCTTGAAATCTTGGGTCACTCCACAGCTTCTTCATCAAACCAGAGAAATAATCCATAACCAGCACAAAAAGATAGGGAGAAAGAGGGTCACCCTGCCTCAACCCTCTCTTTCCAGGAAAAGGAGGGGTTAAAACACCATTAAGATATACAGAATATGACACTGAAGTAACACATGCCATGATCAATTTAATAAAATGATGAGGAAAGCCATAAAGATTCAGAACCCTCTGGAGAAAATCCCAATTCACCATATCATAAGCCTTTTTGAGATCAACCTTAATCATACATCTTGGTGAGATACCCTTGTGAGAATACCTCCTTACTAATTCATGGGCCAATAGCACATTTTCACCAATACTTCTACCTTTTATGAAAGCATTTTGTGAAAAATCAATCAGTTGAGACATAATGGGTTGCAATCTCTGGACCATGACCTTAGCAATGATTTTATAAAGCACATTACAGCAAGCTATAGGTCGAAATTCACTAACTCTAGATGCAGCAGCATGCTTAGGAATGAGAGTTAGAGACGTAATATATAATCTTTTAGGGAGAAAGCCAGTTGAAAAGAATTCTCTCACAGCCCATATGATTTCTGTAGCAATAATAGGCCAAGCAGCTTTGTAAAACCCAGCAGAATATCCATCAACGCCTGGGGCTTTAAAATCCCCCATAGAGAAAACGGCCTTTTTAACCTCCATATGAGAAACAGGAGCAGAAAGATCATCATATAAATGAGGAGGTATCTTACAGCAATCAACTAACATAATATCTGCCTCCATATCAACCTTTGTACCCAAGAGCTCCTTGGCAAAAAAATATATGTGGTTAGAATCTCCACAAGAAAGCCAAGTATTGGTAGCCTTTTGCTTATAAAAAAGCTCCTCACAGTGCAATAAATGTAAATACTTCTTCTCTTTCTCCTGCAATAACAAACGATTAGCCTGCTGCCCAGTATGAGCCAAATACCGTGCCTGCAAACTTTCCACTTCCTCTCTAGCAACTTTGACTCTATGTGAAATGGAGCCATAATTATCTCTATTAAACACTTTCAAATCTTGTTTAAGTAGAGTCAAACGTTTAGAAATTTTGAGCAACAAATTACCTCCCATCTTGAGCCGCCAGACATTTTGAACCATAGGTAAGAAATCTTCTGAATCTGCCCAGAATTGAAAAAATTTAAATGGTTTAGGTCCAACCACACAATCAGCATTTAGATGAGTAAGCACAGGACTATGATCCGAGAATAGTGGACTCAGAAACTCCGCAACAGAATGCGGAAAGGTAGAAAGCCATGATAAGTTAACCATGGCCCTATCCAATTTACACATAACTTCCTCATCTCCCTGTCTATGACTAGACCAAGTATAATGACATCCTTGGCTTTGCAGATCACAAATCTGAAGATCATCACAACATATCTTGAAATCTTCCACATCAGACACAAGAAGAGATCTACCTTGATATTTCTCAGAATCCTTCATCACCACATTAAAATCCCCCATAAGTATCCAAGGTTCCTGCCCCGGGGAGTTGTCTTTCAGCCACTGCCACAAGACTTTCCTATCTCTTCCTGAATTAAAAGCATAAATAAATGCAACCCAAAAACTGACATTTGAGGGAGCATGAGTAACATGACACAACACAGCCTGCCCATGTATTTTATGCCGACCCATAATCCAAATAGAAGGATTCCACAAAACCCAAATCCTACCATTAGGGTGGTGGGAGTAATTATGCATGAAATCCCATCCCTGAAACATCTTCTGAGAAATAGCATTAAAATTTGATTCCTTAACTCTAGTTTCCAATAAACCTACCAAGCTTACTTTATTTCTAGCACAAAACCTTTTAACTTCCTTGTGCTTAGAAGTTTTATTCAGTCCTCTCACATTCCAGGAACTAATCATGTCTAACATGATCAAGATAAGCAGCCACTTCTCTTCGATCACTTACCCCTGCATGAGTAGAGTTCACATGATCCTCCCCACCATCTGTTATTCCCATGGCACTAGCTCTAAATCGAGTAAGCCTTGGCTCAGAAAAACGAACTTGCTTCTTCACCTTCCTGCCTCCACTGGTTTCGAAATCTCCATCCATAATGTCCTCACCACTAGCAGCCCTTACAACACCAGAAACGCCACCATTATTAGCCAAACCAAGCGCTGAGACAGCACGAGAAGAACAAGGAGCTGTAGTACTAGCAGGTGAGCATGCAGGAGCTGTAGATATACGCCCAGCAGTGGTATCATTAGCATCACATGAAACATGGGCAGAAATAGTAGAATCAAAAGTGACACCAGCATTATTATCAAACACCGAACCCTGATTAGGAATAACACATGGAATAACAGCCTTATCAGTGATATCATTCGCAGCATCTGCAACATTATCATCCAAAGACAAACCATGAGCTGGACCAATAGCAGAAGAAGAATTAAGCATAGAAGCCAAATCAACACCAGAATCAGCAAGAGACAGCTGAGATCGCATCCCCGGCTTCTTCACAACTTCCAACTGTGCAGTATTTGCCTGAGATACATGCCCATCAACAAGAGGCCTCTTGCCCTTCCTATGATCACGAACAACCCTCCATTTGCCTTCCCCTAAAGAACCAGAATTATGACTATTTTGCAACTGCATACATCTCTTTTGATCGTGGCCATAACAATCACATATAGGGCAATAAAAAGGTCTCCATTCATACTCAACTTTTTGCTCAACCTCAATCCCTTCAGGATCTAAAATTATGAAAGACTCCAATAGAGGCTTCTTAACATCCACCTCAACCAAGATCCTAGGATAAGAAGCCCTATCTCGAGAAGACGTAATCAAATCAGTACACAATGGCCTACCCACAGCACTAGCTATCTTTCCAAGAGCACTCTTAGACCAATACTCCAAAGGAAGATTAGGGAGCTTAATCCAAAGAGGCAGCATTTGTAACTCATCTGGATTAAATTTCAATCGCCTATGCCACCTTCTAAGAAGAAAAGGCCTATTAAAAAACATCCAATGATGACTCAAAACCCACTCCACATCCTGCTGTGACTTAAACTTAAACAAAAAGAACCCCGCAGAATGTAGAATAATTTGAGGGAGCTCACAAGCCTGCCACTGCTGTCGAATATACTGCTGCATCTGTGTGAAAGACGGTGATTGGCCGAAAACGAAGCCAACCAATGTTGTCGCCCAGCAAGATGCTTCTGCATCGACTTCCTCCTTATCCAGCTTTACAACCACTCTCCCGTGCTCAAAAGCAGGATGATGATAATCCAGAAGTTGGCCATGCAAAGGACTTCTGTTACCAGTAACCACATCCCGCCAAGAAGAAGATTGAGGAGACGCAGGCTGGAGCCTACTCCATACTGAAACTCTAGCTGGAGAACCAGAAAGACCCTCCTTGGCCATCGCCTCATCCAACCGCACACCTGTGTCAATAGGGATCGCTGCATGTGTAGTTCTAGGAGAGGATAGAATACTAACCTGCTGTGCCATACCATGCTGATGAGTCCCATGCAGACTCACGTTGAGCATCGCATCTGCAGCCGTAACCCCATTCGCTAAACCCTCCGTAATCGAGTTAGCAGCATCAACAGTCCCCCCTGCATCGACAAGAACACTACTATCCAGGTTATTCAAAGAACCATGTACGTGAGATTTAAGCACAGGGGAGATCTTTTTCTTCTTGGCCATGGTCGACTCTCTCAAACCCTAGGAGAGAGGAGAGAGCAAACCCTAGCCGGCCTTCCCCAATAATCATAACCCCTTTATTTTTAAATTACCAAAATACCCTTTTACTTATAAAATTACCGAAATACCCTTTCTGCTTATAAAATTTCCATTCAACCCCTTTATTCACCATTTTTATTAATTTACTAACACTACATAAAATAATGATATTAATACTTCGTTTTTATCCTCTAAGTCCACCAACTTGTCATTATTCAACGTAATACTCATTAGCAACTACATACATTAATTCACACACCTCATAAGCATAATTACTAAAATACCCTTAAACAATAACATCATTCATGCATTAGCAACATGATACATCATAAACAAGCATTTAACATTTCCACCCATAATCAAACTCCTTCCTTAATTAACATACCTACATATGACACAAAAGTTATCATGCTTTTTCTTTTTATCAAACAATATATGAAACCATATATATATCATGCTAAGCACACAAAACATGCATAAAATCATACTAAACCCTTAATGTGCTAGCATACGTTTTTCCATATATTTAAGGGAGGATTAACGGTTACCTTAATCCCGCAAAATATCAAATCTTACCAAGCATAATTAGCAACTCAACACCTAAAAATAATATCCATCATTATTATGTTAGAAATAAGAAGTTAAAAGGATAAAACTTTATAAAACAAATTTATTTAAAAGCATAATTAAATATGGATATACCTCAAAAATTAACCAAATGAGTTTCAAAATAAGGGGGAGCTCACGCTGCATGAGAAGCGTGAGTCTCATGCAAAATCATGGGGAGAAAAGGGCTCAAAGAGGGTGAAGGGAGAAAAATAAGCCATTTTCGGGTTGGGGTCTTTGGGCTAGAAAAGAAGGTAGTTAGGGGAGGTTCTAAGGCAAGGTAATGGTGCAGAAGTGAAGAGGGGGTGTAGGTGGAGGCTAAGGGTGGTTTCACGGCAGCGGAAGGCAGCGGAGACGGCGGCGGCGAGGCGACGAAGTTGGCTACCGAGAAGGGTCGAGGTGGAGGGGTTGTGAAGGAAGGAAAAGGAGAGGGAAAAATGGAGGGGTGCAAGAGTTTTTTTTGGCCAACTAAGGTATGGCGATTGTAGAGGGGGTTGCAGGGTGTCGAACGGTGGGTTGGGTGGCAGCAGAGGTTGTCGGAGGGCGGTAGAAGAGGCGGTTGCAGGTGGCTCGGCGGTAAGGGGATAAACTGGGGAGAAAAAGGAAGGGGAGGAGAAGGGAGGAAGTGCAGGGCTCGAAGGGCTGCGTGGTGGTGCAGGGTGGTAGTAGGTGGTGGCAGAAGGCGGTGCAGGGGTTGGTCTTGGTGGTTCAAGCGGCGGCGGGCGGTGGCGATAAAAAATCGGGGAAGAAATGGAGGGAGAAGGAAGGAGAAAGGAGAGAGCTCGGGGAAGGAGAAGGGCTCGAAAATGAGGGGAATGGAGGGTTGGGGAGATGGAGAAAAAGAAGAGGGAGAAGAGAGGGGCAGGGATGGCCGGCGATCGGTGCTGCAGGTGGCAGGTGGTGGTCGGGTGGCTGGGGAAAAAGAGGGAAGAAGAAGGAAAGGGAGAGAGCATGCGGGGCTGTGGTCCAGGGATAGTTTGGCTCGAAAAGGGAAGGAAAACGATGGGGGATGAGAGAGAGGGAGAGGGAGCAGGTGGTGGTGGCAGGCGGCCGCAGTTGCAGGGCTGGCATGGCGACGGGAGCATGTCGGGCAGAGGTAAAGGAAGAGACGAGAAGAGGGCTGGGCGAGCGGCTGGACCGGCGTAGGAAAAGAAGGGAGCCGGCCGGTCCAGGGGAAAAATAAGGAAGCGTTTGGGCTGGTGTGCTGGGTAGCGTGTGCGAGGGGGAAGAGGGAGGAGGCGGGCCGAAGGCCCAATGCGCAGGGAGAAGGGAGAGCAGGCCTGGCGGGCGGCCAAGGGGGAAAAAAAGGAAAAGAGAAGAAAGAAGAAAAGGAGAGAAGGAGAAGGAAAAGAAAAAGGAAAAATGGTAAAATAGGGGAAATAAATTAAATCAATTTATAAAATCATAAAAACGTAATATTCTTGATAAATTATTTAATTTAATAATTTAATTCATTATAATCTAAAATATTAATTTAAAAAGGATAAAGTGGGTAAAATATTTGTTTGGAAAATTATTTAAATAAAAAAATATGATAAATAGCAAAATATTTATTTTTAATTTATTAAATACTCTTATCCAAATTTACATACTCCAAAATCCATAAAATAATTAAAATAAATAATCTTAAACCAATTTTATTCCAAATAAAAGAAATTTATTAAAATATAGGTTTTCAAAATTTTTGGGGGATTACAGGACCATAGTGGAGGTGGTGGCTACGGGCGGCGAAAGGGGCGGCGGCGACTAGAAGAGGGGTTTTTCAGCAGGGAACTTCGCACGGCTATGGCGGCATGTGCAGGGCAAGCTGGAGGGTGGCAATAGTTTGGTTTTGTCGAGGAAGGTGCAGGGGTGTTTTTGGTGGCCAGCGGTGGCGGCGGCGATCACCCGCAGCGGCGGAAACTTCGTCTGATTTTCAGGCGACAGAGAGGCAGAGTTTCAGGGTGATTTTTGCAGCACAGGTTATGGTTGTCGAAGGGGGTATTTATAGGCAATTGGGGGGAGAAAACAACAAAGGAGGAGAGGACACGCCAGGTCATGGTAGTACGCTGTCCAGCGGCGATCGGGCAGGCCTGCAGATTCTCTATCAGTAGGTTTTGGCTCGATTTGGGTGAGAAAGGAAAGGAGGCAGGGCCTGGGCGGTGCACGACGGTAGGCTAGGACAAATCGGGAAAGAAAGGGACGGGAAAAAGGACGAGAAGGATGGCCGGACTGTGAGGTTGTTGGCGTTGCAACGGCACGGCGGTCACGGGCGCGAGGAAAGTAGGTTGGAACGGTGGTCCAGTGAAGAAAAGAAAGGGGAGAAACCGGGCGGTCGGCAACGGTTATAACGGTCATAATCTCGACGCATCGTTTCATTATTTATAAGATCGAAACGCATCGTCGCGATGTTAGCGGGCAATGGTTGCAAGGTTCATTAATCGCGACACAGCGCTTCGGCGGATCGAAGGGCAAAACGCTGGGTCGACACAAGCATCAGCCAGCGAACAACGCTGGGCCATGGGGGAGGAGAAAGAAAAAGAAAAAGAAGGGTTGGGCTGCGCAGGCCAGCCTAGTCGGGGGGTGTAAAGTAAAGAAATAAGTAAAGAAAGGAGAAAAGGAAAAAGGAAAATGGTGAAATGATAAAATGGTTGGGTTGGAGATATTTGGGTCTTTATTTTTTTTATATTTAATTTAGATATTTAATTTTAATAATAATTATTTTAAGTATAATAACTGAATTCATTTTTAAATTAATTAGACTATTTTGGATAAATTTTCCTTAACTCCCATTTTAATTAGTAAAATGTCCAAAATTTTCTAAATAACTTATTTATTATTTTCTCCTTATTTTTCCTCAATAAATTTGCTCTTTATTTAATAAAGTAACCTATTATCTTAAATTTTCTCTAATAAATCATTATTTGCCACAATTCCTAAATTAGGATTTTTGGGGTATTTCATCACTACCCCCTTAAAAACAGACTTCGTCCCTCAAGTCTCCTACGGCTCTCTAAGGTTAGGGTTGGGGCATTCTAATCTTCTATATTAACGCATCACTAGCTATACTTAACCTAACTACCCCCTTAAGGACGAACTAGGGATTGTTGTGCCCGGGGGTATAAGCTCAAATTAAATACTAAATATCAAAGGTTAATATTGGGAGAATTTAATCAAAAATTTATTTATCGAAAATCTATTTCGAAAAGATCCAAGGGCTTAAAATTAATGAAAGAGTTATATAAGAATTTTGGAAACACTCTCGGAAGGAATTACCGATGATAAAAAAAAGCATTCATTACGGAAATATGTCATAAGACCTCAAAAATTTATTTAAAGCATATAATAAAATATTTAAGTCAAATTTTGACAAATCGAGACCAATTTAGTCATTTCCGAAATCATTTTTCTTTAAATCAAAAAGCATGCAACAGAATAAAGCTGATTTTGGAAATAAATCCCTGAATATGTCTTTTAAATTTAAAACTTCCAAAAAATATTAGCGATTTTTGAAACGAATAATTTAGAGTCGAAAATATTTTCTACGGATAAAATCATTACAATAAGTTTAACTATTTAACAAAATTCTATAATTTAATAATGTATTTTGTCAACGAAATACCACCCCAACATAAAGTCGTAATCACACGATGAAATCTTAATCGAAAATGAATCTACAATATAAGATCAACAAACGAGAAAGAAAGGAAGTACATTTTTTTACAAATACACATAAAATAAAATACTAAATATATTAAAATATTATTGGATGATTTTATATAAAATTTATTTAACAAAAATTTATTTCGAACGGATCTAAAGGCTTAACACCGCCGAAGGACCAACCGCTCTGATACCAACTTATAACACCCCCCAAATTTACTACTAAAATTTTTTTTGGAACTTATTTAAGAATGTAATATTTTCGGGAAGTTTAAATTAAAAATATTTTTTGGAACTTATTTAAGAAAAATTCTTTTTGAAATTAATTTTCTTCCGTTCTGCGCTTTTTTGTTTAAGGAAAACCGATTTCGGAAATTATTAAAATTAGTCTTGATTTATTAGAATTTGACTTAAATATTTTATTATTGGTCTTTAAATATTATTTTAGGGTCTTATAATGTATTTCTATAATAATATAAATTTTAAGTTCGATGGTAAATTCTTCCGAAAATGTTTCCCAAATTCTTTATATAGCTTTTTATTAATTTTAAGCCTTTAGATCCGTTCGAAATAAATTTTTGTTAAATAAATTTTATATAAAATATTCCAATAATATTTTAATATTTATAGTATTTTCTTTTATGTGTATTTGTAAAAAAAAAATGTACTTCCTTTCTTTCTCGTATGTTGATCTTATATTGTAGATTCGTTTTCGACTAAGATTTCACCATGTGATTACGACTTTATGTTGGGGTTGTATTTCGTTGACAAAATACATTATTAAATTATAGAAGTTTGTTAAATAGTTAAACTTATTGTAATGATTTTATCCATAGAAAATATTTTCGACTCTAAATTATTCGTTTCAAAAATCGCTAATATTTTTGGGAAGTTTTAAATTTAAAAGATTTATTCAGGGATTTCTTTCCAAAATCAGCTTTATTCTGTTGCATGCTTTTTTATTAAAAGAAAAATGATTTCGGAAATGACTAAATTGGTCTCTGTTTGTCAGAATTTGTCTTCAATATTTTATTATATGCTTTAAATAAATTTTTGAGGTCTTCTGACATATTTCAGTAATTAATGCATTTTTTTTTCATCGGTAATTCCTTCCGTGAGTGTTTCTAAAATTCTTATATAACTCTTTCATTAATTTTAAGCCTTCGGATCTTTTCGAAATAGATTTTCGATAAATAAATTTTTGATTAAATTCTCCCAATATTAACCTTTGATATTTAGTATTTAATTTGAGCTTATACCCCTGGGCACAACAATCCCTAGTTCGTCCTTAAGGGGGTAGTTAGGTTAAGTATAGCTAGTGATGCGTTAATATAGAAGATTAGAATGCCCCAACCCTAACCCTAGAGAGCCGCAGGAGACTTGAGGGGCGAAGTCTGTTTTTAAGGGGGTAGTGATGAAATACCCCAAAAATCTTAATTTAGGAATTGTGGCAAATAATGATTTATTAGAGAAAATTTAAGATAATAGGTTACCTTATTAAATAAAGAGGAAATTTATTGAGGAAAAAAAAGGAGAAAAATTATAAATAAGTTATTTAGAAAATTTTGGACATTTTACTAATTAAATGGGAGTTAAGGACAATTTATCCAAAATAGTCTAATTAATTTAAAAATGAATTTAGTTATTATACTTCAAATAATTATTATTAAAATTAAATATATAAACAAATAAAGACCCAAATACCTCCAACCCAACCATTTTATCATTTCTCCATTTTCCTTTTTCCTTTTCTCCTTTCTTTTATTTTTTTCCTTCCTCCTCCTTTACTTATTTCTTTTCTTTACACCTCCCTGACTGGGCCGACCTGCGCAACCCTGCCCTTCTTTTTCTTTTTCTTTCTCCTCCCCCGAGGCCCAGCGTCGTTCGTAGGCCGACGCTTGTGTGCGACGTAGCGTTTTGCCCTTCGATCCGCCGAAGCGCTGCATCGCGATTAATGAACCTTGCAACCGTTGCCCGCCAACGTCGCGATGATGCGTTTCAATCTTATAAGTAATGAAACGGCACGTCGAGATTATGAACGTTATAACCGTTCCCGACCGGCCGGTTTCTCCCCTTTCTTTTCTTCCCTGGACCACCGGTCCAACCTACCCCCGCTGTCGTCTTCTTCCTCGCGCCCGTGACCGCCGTGCCGCTACAACAGCGACAACATCGCAGTCCGGCCGTCCTTCTTATCCTTTTTCCCGTCCCTTTCTTTCCCGATTTGTCCCAACGTACCGTCCTGCGCCGCCCAGGCCCTGCCTGCTTTCCTTTCTCACCCAAATCGAGCCAAAACCTCCTAACAGAGAATCTGCAAGCCTGCCCGATCGCCGCCGGACGACGTACTGCCATGACCTGACGTGTCCTCTCCTCCTTCGTTGTTTTCTCCGCCCAATTTCCTATAAATACCCCCCTTCGAAAGCCATAACGTGTGCTGCAAAAATCACCCCAAAACTCTGCCTCTCTGTCGCCTAAAAATCGGACGAAGTTTCCCCTGCCGCCGGTGATCGCCGCCGCCACCGCTGGCCACCAAAAACACCCTTGCACCTTCCTTGACAAAACCACACCATCGCCGCCCTCCACCCTGCCCTGCACGTGCCGCTATAGCCGTGCGAAGTTCCCTACTGAAAAGCCCCTCTTCCAGTCGCAACCGCCCCTTACGCCGCCCGTAGCCGCCACCTCCGCCGTGGTCCACCCTCCTTCCACATCCCAAAGTAATCTGCAGGTCCTCCCCTACCTGCCCATACCCTTCTTACCCCCTGCTTCCTTCTCCACCGGCATCCACCATTTTCCACCACCTTCCTCCCCCTTCGGCCGCCATGTCAACCACCGCACGCCGCCACTCTTCTCACGCCACCACCCTCATTCCACTCCCCTCTCCCTACTGTCTCCTCCCCCACACTTAACCTTCCTTTTCCTCCTCGCATCTAACCACCTTCCCCATCTTTTCTCCCTTCTCCTCCTCCATTGCCGCCGCTGCCGCCGCCTCGCGCCGCCGCCAGACCACCACCGTCCTCAGGTGGTCTTCCACTCATCTGAACCGTAAAACCCTTTTCTTATGCCACCTATAGTAGCTTATACTTATATTAGTATTATTACACTTATTATTATTATTATTAGCTTATTAACTAATACCATTTCTGTATTATCCTTAATGCTATCATACTATCACCCCTTTCCAACCCTAACCTCTATTATACTTAACTTAAGGTTAGTACCATTATCTTCATTATTAACATTCCTAATACTAATATTATTATTACTTTTATTATTATTACTTTTATTATTGTTATTACCATTATTAATTTCTATATTCTAAAGGTGTTATTTTCTTACAAGCCATAATCTCTCCCAAAACCCTAGCTTTCAACATACTTAACCATTAGTCTTGGTGTTACTATTTTGTTAATACTATCGCTAAGATTACTACCGTTATTAGTGTTCTTACTATTTAACCCAACCTTATGTGAAGTATTGTAACTATGTAATATTTTTTTACCATACCTAACACCTTTAACATTAGTGTCATTTCTGTTATTGATATTACCATATGCTAATTCTATTAGGGTGACAAAATATGGGAGACCTTATACTATTTATTCAAAATATGACTTTTATCATTACTACCTCTAGGAGTGTTAACTTGTTGATATTACAACCATTGTATTAGTATTTTAAGACTAACACCAACATAAGTATCACTATTAGTAGTTTACTATTACCATTATTATCATTATTTTACTATGTCTAGCAAACACTAATGTTATAAAGATGGGACTAATGGGTCTAATGATATAGTGTAACAATGAGTTTTGAAACTAAAGATATATCAATGAGTAATACTTAGCATAATAATTTATAGGAAAAAAACCCTAGTTTGTACAACTCCCCTACTAGAGATAAGAACCCTAACCTTCAACTAGAATAAGGGTTAATAGTATTTATAAGGGAAACTAATACTTAGCATTTTCCCCTTTTCATAGGTGACCCTGATCCGAGCTCTAAGGAGCTAGAGGAGCATGCTCCGAGCCCGGTGCCTACCTCGGTAAGGACGAAGCTATGGGCTTGTACTATGTGTGATGTAATGTGTGGATGAATGATGAGCATGCCATGTTGATGTGTATTATGCATGTGTTATGAATAACCTATTTTATGTGGATCATGAGGTATGTTATGTGTGCCTTATATTATACGTGTATGACATGTCCCATGTTTGATGTTGATGTTGATGGTGTGACTTGTTATGGCCCTCTAGGACATGCATGCTAAGGTTTTGGTAGCATGAAATGATAATAAAAGAACACGGGAAAGTGGACGTTTTGGAAGTTTGTAGAGGGAGACTAGATCTTGCATGGGCGTGATCTTTACGTGGGAAAAGTTGATTTGGGTTGTAGTAAGAGTTTTGGAGAGTCTTAGAGTGATTGGAGACTTGGTATGAAAAATAGTACGTGAGTTGGTGTATAAGAGATCTGATTAGGGTTTTGCGAGTAAATGGGTGTTAGGGAGTCTGCATGGAGTATCTAAATTTTGCATGGGGATGAATATTACTAGAGGAAAGTTGATGTAGGAAGTAAATAAGATAATGTCAAAGTTATGGGTCCATTGGAGACTTGGGTACAAAATTTTACGTGGGTCGATGTAAGGGTGTCTAAGGGACCCAATTAGGGTTTTAGGAGAAAATGAGGACATTAAAGGGTACAAGGGTAAAAATTATCAAGGAAGGATGGAGTATGGGGTTGAGAGTGATAATTCACTTATATAAAGGATGAGTATGGTTTTTTAAAGGAGAGGAGAGATTTGGGGTGAAAGAGGGAGGTTACTCATTGAGGAAGTAAAGTGCTAGGGTTTGGCGTGGCCAACTAGGGTTTTGTCGGTCACACGTGAACATGGGAGATAAAGTAATACATTTGAGGAATTTCCTAATAAAAATGAGGTGCGAGATAGAGAACAAAGTAACGTTTGGGTAAGTAAGGAAGAGTTGGGCCACATAGGTCTGATTAGGGTCTCCGAGGAGGAACCCTAGAGGGATGAGGACATGCGGAGTCGATATCATGTGTGTTGGGATGGCTTGTATTCATGGAGATTGTGCCTTACTCTATGCCACTATGCCTAAGTCTACGGGGGATGGATGTCGGGTGTGAGAAGAGGTACGGGTCTCAAAATATGGGACGGTCCCTTTGGAGGGGAAAGTAGTAGGTTATTAACCGCATGCATGTCAAGGGTGTTTTGTGATTCAATAAGATACGGATAAGACACTAATAACATAAAGCGAAAGACTGTTGAGCCGAGCCCAGTTTGGTCCATCGGTTAGAATAGTGGTCAGAGGTGTTCTGCCCTGTGCGTTTCGTTTTGGTCCACTAGCTAAAATAGTGGTCAGAGGCGTTCTGCCTTGTGTTTTCATTTCCGGTCCACCGGCTATAATAGTGGGGGCCTCGGCTCGATAGACCTCAAAGTAAATAAGTTAAACCACGGGAAAAATACTAAGTACTTACAGTGGAACACCATGTGAGGCGGGGCCAGTCCGGTCCACCGATAAGAATAGTGGTCAGAGGCGTCCTGCCCTGTGTTTTTATTTCCGGTCCACCCGCTATAATAGTGGGGTTACCCTGCTCACATGGATTAGTGAAGAATGTGTGAAATGGACTTATTATCATTAATGAGAATAAAGAATAAGTCACCAGAAAGTATTCAGACCTTATCTTGCGGGTTATCGCATGTTGTTTATATGATTGTGCTATGTGTGCTATGTGGTATGACTGTATGCTTGGCCTTAGCGCACCAGCGCCCTTACTCAGTATTGGACCCATACTGATACTACCTTGATTGAATGGGTGAAATACCCCAAAAATCCTAATTATGGAATTATGGCAAAATGATGATTTATAAGAGAAAATTAAGAAAATATATTACTTCATTAAATAAAGAGGAAATTAATTGAGGAAAATAAGGAGAAAATAATAAATTAATTATTTAGAAAATTTTGGACATTTTACTAATTAAAATGGAAGTTAAGGGCAATTTATCCAAAATAGCCTAACTAATTTAAAAATGGATTTAATTATTATAATTAAAATAATTATTAAAATTAAATATCTAAATTAATTATATAAATAAATAAAGACCAAATACCCCTAACCCAACTTACTTTATCATTTTCCATTTTCCTTTTTCTTCTTCTTCTTCTTCTCCCGGTTTCGGTCAGCCCTCGGCCCAAACTCTCCTTCCCCCCCCCATCTCGCGCGACCAGGCCCGCTCAGGCTCCTTCGTCGCCCGTTGCCTCCTGCCGGCCAAACCGCCCTCTTTTTTTCTTTTCCTTCCTTCCCCTGGACCGATCAGCCCACCCCGTCCTGTCCTCTTCTTCCCCGACCTGCACCCCAACCTGCAAATCGATCTTCACCGGTAGCCACTAGCGCCGAACGTCCTCCCCTGCCTCCCTGTCATTTTCTTTCCCTTTTTCGACCCTAACAATCCTTGCAGCTCCCTTTCCCGCGTGCCATCTCTTTCCCTTTTCCTCTCCCCTTCCCCGACCCAACCTGCCATGGCAGGACCTGCACCGCCTGCCACCGGCCAGCCACCTGCACACCTGCCCCTCATGCCTCCTTCTTCCCTTGTCGTTTTCCCCTTCCAATTGCTTATAAATACCCCCATTGGCAGCCCTGATCAGCTCCCTTTTCGATTTTTGCCTCGAAACCCTACCTCTCCACCGCCTTAAAAAGACGAGCTTTCCGCCGTAACCGGAGACCGCCGCCGCCACCTCTGCCCGTCGTTATCATCCCTGCAACTCCCTCGACAATACCAAACCACCAGCACCCCTCCCCTTGCCCTACACGTGCCGCCCTAGCCGTGCAAAATTCCTATCCCAAAACCACCACCTCTAGCATTCGCCGCCCTTGCGCCGCCTTCCACCGCCAGCCCAGTCACCACCAGAGCCTCCTCCACCCTCCAAAATGCCCAGCAGACCTCCCTCTACCTTCCCATACCTCCATCTTCCCCTGCCTCCCTCTCCTCCTTCCTCCCTCATCTTCCACCTCTCTCCACCACCCTCGGCCGCCGTCGTCGCCACCCCTTGCCACGCCACAACCCTCACTCCACTCTCCTTCACCTACTGTTTCTTTCCCCACCTCAAACTCCTCCTTTTCCCCTCCCATCTAACCACCACCTCCATCTTTCCCCCTCTTCTCCTCCTCCACCGCCGCCGCCGTCGCCGCCACGCGCCGCCGCCGGACCACCACCGACCCTAGGTGGTTCTCCACTCATCCAAACCCTAATACCCCTTTTATATAAATGCTACCATTTTTTACTAATATTAATACTAATATAATTATTATTATTATTATTATTATTATCATTATTATTATTACTTTTATTATTATTATTATTATTATTGTCATTATTACCATTATTATTGTCTCTATTATTAATGTCTTATTTTCTTACTAATACTAACATCCCTTTTGAACCCTAACTTTTATTATACTTAACTTTAATCTTAATTTTTATAATTATTAGTATTAACATTATTAATAATATTACTATTATTACTTCTATTATCCTTACTACGGTTATTATTGTGGTTGCTAAACTTTACTTGGTTGTATTATTGTTATTATCATTACTACTAGGAGTATTATTATTATTATTATCATTATTATTAGTGTTATTATTATTATTATTATTATTATTATTATTATTATTATTATTATTATTATTATTATTATTATTATTATTATTATTATACTTAACACCCTTATCATTTTGTTAACAATAATACTACTTGTTCTTATCCATGTTACTTAACTCAAGCTAGTAAATATCATGTGGTTATTAACTAAGAAGAGTACTTGAACCCTTATTACCATACCACTTAACATTAACCCTAACCTCATTACTATGACACTATTATTAGCTATTACTATTATTACTACTATCACTACCTTATTGTTGTAATCAAAAGCATTTGGACCCTTTTATTTTTCAAGAATATACAACTATTATCATTATGACCCTTAGGAATAGTTTACTTGTAATATTGTGACCTTATACTATTATCATTTCAAATATGACATCATTAATAGACTTGGCCTTAAAACGCTAGGGTTTCTATCACTAGACATTAGTGTCACTATTTTATTAATACTAACACTATTTTCCTAAAGCTAGCATAAACCCTATTACTACAAGATTAGAACTAATGGGTTTAATAAAATAAGTGTAACAATAAGTATCCAAATAAATATATTTTGACTACAAATATTTAGTATACTAATTCTAAGGTAAAAACCCTAGTTTTTGTATAATACCCTCTTTAGTAATAAAAACCCTAATCCTAAACTAGAATAAGGGTTGATGGTACTTGCAAGGGAAATTAATACTTAGCCTTTTCCCCTTTTCATAGGTGACCCCGATCCGAGCCCTAAGGAGCTAGAGGAGCGTGTTCCAAGCCCAATGCCTACCTAGGTAAGGACGTAACTAAGGCCTCTTGTGTGTCTACATGTATTATGTGTTTCGCATGCTATGTACCCTACGTTTACCATTATCAATTATGTTGCGTGTGCATGACATGGAGAGGAAATACATGTGGTATGTTTACATGGCATGTGTATTATGTATATGTGATGATATGTGTCGTGATCCTGTAAGACATGCATGTGAGGGAATTGATGTATTAGAAAGGAGGATGGGGAAGGAGATTGACCAAGGGGAGTGAGTGGATCTAATTATTTTAATGAATCATGGGTGGAAGAATAAAATGAGAATGCTCAGGTTTGTGTGGGAGAATCTTATTTATGATTTTTATGGTTTTGCGTGGGAGAGTTTAATTAATGGTTGCATGGTAGTATTAATGGCTGCATGGTGGTATTATGGTTTGCATGGTGGTGTTAGGGTTTGTATGGTGGTATTAATGATTGCATGGTGGTATTAATGGCTTATGGTGATATTAGGGTTTGCATGGTGGTATTAGGGTTTGTATGGTGGTATTAATGATTGTATGGTGGTATTAGTGGCTTATGGTGGTATTAGGGTTTGCATGGTGGTGTTGTGGTTTGTGTGGTGGTATTAATGTTTGTGTGGAGGTATTAGGGTTTTCATGGTGGAGTTAGGGTTTTGCATGGGAGTTAATGATTGTATGGGATTTAGGGTTTGTGTGAAAAGTTCGAGAGGTTACATGGGATGTGTAACGTTTGCGTGAGAGCAAAATTTACGTATGAAAGGTCGATTTGGGATGTAAGGGGAGGTAATGCAAGCATTATTTGGGTGTTTAACTGTTTTGGACGGAGAATAGTACGTGGAGTAGTATAAGGGTATGGAGGAGACAGATTTAGGGTTTTGGAGTGATTAACTCTAGGTCGTTGTGATTAAGTAGGGTTAGAGCAGCTAATTGTGATTTGTTGAGGATAATTAAGGTTTGGGATGGCTAAGTATGGTTGTTATGGAAAATAGGGTTAAGAGTGGGTAACCATGGTTTGGTGTGGACAATTAGGGTTGGTTATGGCTGCTTAGAGTTGTTTGGTGTTATCATGTGTATTATTGATTAAAGTGTAGTTATGAATGTGGAATTTTATTGTTTGTGATGTGTAAAGCATAAAGAGAATGATGTATGCATGTCAATGGTGAAGATCTTTTGAATAATATATGTTAAGACACTAACCACATATAGAGAAAGATGTTGAGCCAAACCCAGACCGGTATACCGGCAAATAATAGTGGCAGGGTATGTTACCCTCGTGACCGGTCCACCGGCTATAATAGTGGCAGGGCATGGCCCTCATGACCGTTCCACCGGCTATAATAGTGGGGGATTCCGTGCTCAACAACTAATCAGAATAATGATAAGAGACATGGGAAAGATACAAATATTTACAGTGGGACACCTTGTGAGTCGGGGCCAGACTGGTCCACCGGCAAATAATAGTGGCAGGGTATGTTACCCTCATGACCGGTCCACCGGCTATAATAGTGGCAAGGCATGGCCCTCGTGACCGTTCCACTGGCTATAATAATGGGGTTCCCACACTCACATGGACGATTAAAGAATATGGGTGGAATGAATATATTATTAATGAGAATAAAGAATAAGTCACCAAAAAGTATTCAGGCCTTATCTTGCGGGTTATAGCATGTTGTCTATATGATTGTGCTATGTATGTTATGTGGTATGATTGTATGCTTGGCCTTAGTGCACCTACGCCCTTACTCAGTATTGGACCCGTACTGATACTACCTTGATTGAATGGGTCCTGTGATGATCCACCGATGGTAGGGAGCAGACCTCCTGTGCAGGTTTGATCAGTTACTAATTTGGGGTGGAAGGCTTGACTTCAGTGAGTAGGCAGTCCGGATATTGGTCCCTTGGGATTTGTTTTATTTAGCTATATTTTATACTACGCCTCTTGTTTCGAAACCGTACTCTTAAGTTGTATTCTTAAACGATATCCTAATTGTCGTTGACTCGTGTTTTCGTGAATGATCTATGTTCACTATGAACTTATATTTTGATGGTTCTTACTTAACGATTGTTTAGTTTAGCCTTAGCACTTAGTATCGGAACGGTAGGAGTGAACCGGTCTGGTACTAAGTGTGGCGGTAATACCCCCAAGTTTACGGTTTTAATTCTTTAGCTTCCGCTAAACCTTTTGATTTAAACGAAATTTTTCAGTAGTAAATTTGGGGGTGTTATACTGCTGGTCACTTTGGGATGTGGAGAGGGGGTTGGTCACGGTGGAGGTGGCAGCAGAAGGTGGCGCGAGGTAGCGGGGGTGGTTTTTGGGCAAGGGATTTTTGCACGGTTGTGGCAGCACGTGCGAGGTAGGAATGGGGGCAGCGACGATTTGGTTGCGTGGAGGGTGGTGCAAGGAAGGTTTTGGTGCGTGGCGGTGGTCGCGGCGCTTGCTAGAGGCGGCAGAAAGGGCGTCTTTTCTGGCGGCGGCGAGGTAGGGTTTTGGCAAGGTCCAAAAGGGGAGGACTTGCCTTGGCCATTCAGGGAGGGGTATTTATAGGCAATTGAGGAGGGGAAACGATGAAGGGAAGAAGGACGACACACGGGGGCAGGTGCGGCAGGTCCCGTCCGGTGGTGGCAGCTTGTCGCAGATCTTTGTTTTGGCAGGCTTTCTTGGTTGTGTGCGGAAAAAGGAAAGGAAATTAGGACACGTGAGGGGCAGGACAATTATGCTGGGTTGAATTGGGAAAGAAAGGGACGGGAATGGTAGGGGAAGGACAGCCGAACAGTAGGCGGCATGCGGCAGGTTGCAGGCCTGCGCGGGAGGGGGAAGAAGAGGACCCCTGGACCGGCGGTCCAGGAGAAAAGAAAACAGGGGGAAACCGGCTGGTTTGGCAACACTTATAAGATCTGTAAGTCAAACCCGGCGTATTGGGGTTTATGGAAGGAAACGCAGCGTCGCGTCGAAGGCTGACAACAGTCAAAATGGCACTTAACGCGGCGCAGCGTTTTGGAGTCTTCGAAGGTCAAACGCGGCGTTGCGGACGTACGAGGGCCAGTGGATGACGCTGGGCCGAGGAAGAAAAGGAAGGAAGGGATTGGGCCGAGAGAGGCCCAATTCTGGCGGAATAAGGAAAAAAAGAAAAAAAAGAAGGGAGAGAAAAAGGAAAAAAGGGGGAAAGAGATTTCTGTAGGGTTTTGAATTTTGCACAATTTATTTAAGATGTTTTTGGGTTATTATACATTTATTTATATGTTTATTTATTTTCTTGAATATTTAAAATTTGTTCAAATAATAATTTGAATTCCCTTTTTAGATTATTTTGGCTATTTTGGTTAATTTTCCTCCACTTTTTTTTTTAATTAGTAAAATGCCCAGAATTCTCTGAGTAATTTATTTATTAATTTCGATTTATTTTTCTCAATTATTTTTCTCTTTAGTTAATAAGGTAATTTATTTTATAAGTTTTCCTTAATAAATAGTTATTGGCCAAAATTCCTAAATTAGGGTTTTGGGGTATTTCACTAGTGGTGGATTGGGTGGTGCTCGATGGTGGATTTGGTGGTGCCGATGTTGAAAATAAGGAAGAAGGAGGAAGAAGAGGAGAAGATCATGGAGTTGATAGATGATGATAAAATGCAGGGTTGGAGGGTATTTATACTAGTAGGTGGCATGCTAAGGAGGAGAAAAATGTAGAGAAGTGATGACGTTAATGATGAATAATTTCTACCAAGAAGAAGAAGAAGAAAGAAAAAGACAAGGGGGATGGTGATATCTAAGATTGATAGGAGTTAGGAAGAGGTACAAGGGGGTGATGGTAGGGAAGGAGACATGTAATGGAGGAGAAGGCAAGGAGAAGAAGGAAGAAGAAAGGTGGTAGGGGCGTGATGGGCTATGAAAAATAGGGAAACAGTAGGGAGAAGAAGGCGTACTCATCCTCAATCTCATGCCTAAAGCCTGCTACAACTTTACCTAGAAGTACAAAAGATATCTTGAATCCCAATCAGAGACTATGTCAGTAGGTGTTCCGTGCCTACTCACCCCAAACCTCATATATGCATTGGCTAGCTAATTCATACTCCAAGTCAACTTGATCGGTACAAATACTACTAATTTTTTCAACCTGTTAACAATGGCCCAGATCATGTTACACCCGCTACAAGTCCTCGGTAGTCCACTCACAAAATCGATCGAGATGGAACCCCACTTCCACCCTGGAACATCTAAAGGCTAAAATAAAATAAACTTACAAGTCTCTGGTACTTGATCTTGACCTTCTAACTTGTCAAACTTCTCGACACAAACTCCACTACTTCTTACTTCATGCAAGGCCACCAGTAGATCCTTTATGGTCTTTATACAACTTATCCCCTCCTAGATGGATGGAATACATAGTACAACAACCTTCCTATAAAATTTGGTGCTTTAGATTAGCATAACTCTGAGGTACACACCAATGACCTCGATAGCAAATGATACCATCATTGTGATTTTGAAAATAATTTGCCTAACCATCTTAAATCTTCTACTAAATCCTCTCAAGCTTAACATCCTTAGGATTTCCTGCTCAGATCTCATCAAAAACCATTGGTGTGATTATTAATGCACTCATCCGAATCTCCAAGTCACCATGCCAGATCATTTATATTCTCATCTCTCCAAGCTCATCCAGCAATCGACTAGTAACCACAATAGAACTCAAAGAGTGCGATGTCTTCCTACTCAAGGCATCTAAAATGGCATTAGCCTTACCCACATGGTAGGTCAACTCGATATCATAGTCCTTCACCAACTCTAGCCATCTTATCTGCCTCATAGTCAACTCCTTCCGAATGAATATAAACTTGAGGCTATTATGGCCGTTGTAGAATTAGTACTTAGTCCCATACAGATAATGTCTCTAGAACTTTAATGTGACCACAACTACAGCCAACTCCAAATCATGAATCAGGTAATTCTGTTAATGCTACTTCAACTGTCGAGAAGTGTAAGCCACTACCTTACCATGCTGCATTAATACGCAACCCAATCTATGCTTCGATTCATCATTGTAGACCTCAAACTTGTGAGGCCCTAATGGTAGAGTCAAAACTAGTGTTGTAGTCAACAACTGCTTCAACTCTTGAAATGCTCCCTCACAAGTCTCATCCCACTAAAACTTAGTTATTTTTTTCAAAAGGTTTGTTAAAGGATGAGTTGTCTTAGAGAAATTCTGAACAAAGCATTTGTAGTACCCGACCAAACCCAAGCAACTACGTTCCTTAGGGAAGTTAGTGGATGACTTCCACTATTTACTACTAGAATCTTCTCTAGGTCCACGACGACTCTTCCTACTTACACCACATGACCAAAGAAATCAACCTCTAGAAACCTAAATTTACACTTGGAAAGATTAGCATACAGCTTGTTCTCTCGAAGGAGTGATAAAATCATTTGTAGATACTACTCATGCTCCTCTCTACTATGAGAGTAAATCAATATATTAGCAATAAATATAGCAACAAACTAATCTAGGAACAACCGAAAGACCCTCATCATCAAATCCATAAAAACGATAGGTGTATTAATGAGCCCAAAATGCATCACCATAAACTCATAGTGCCCATACCATGTCTTAAAGGTCGTCTTCATGATGTCTACCTCGGCGATGTATAGCTGATGATAACCCCACCTTAAGTTAATCTTGGAGAAAATTAAAGCACCCCAAAGATGATCAAACAAGTTATCGATCCTTGGATGTGGATATCGGTTCTTTACCATCAACTAGTTCAGACCTCGATAATCTATACACAGACGAAGGCTCCCATCCTTCTTCTTTATAAACAAGATTGATGTTCCCCATGGAGACACACTCGAGTGAATGTACCCATGAGCCACTAGATTCTCTAGCTGAGTTTTCAACTCCTGCAACTCTACCGGTGCCATTCAGTAAGGTGTATTTGAAACTGGCTCTACCCCTGGTACTAATTCAATAGTGAAGTCTATATCTCAAATCAGTGGCATACCTGATATCTCTTCTAAAAAATTTTTAGGAAACTCTTGAGCAATTGAGATGTTTTCCAATATTGATACATCCTTATTTAGCTCATAGATTCCGCACAAATACACAGGGAAATCCTTTTGCACCGAAGAATGTAATGTGTGGTTAGAGACGACATTTGGCATAGGTCTAAGCTTGCATCTCCGATAAGAGACCCTATAACCCTGAGGCCCCTACAACACAACTCTCTCCTACACTCAATCTATTATGGCTCTATATTTCCCCAACATATCTATCCCAAGGATAGCATCAAAATCCTATAATTCCAACTCAACTAAGTCCACTAGGAAGTCTACCCTACATATCTCTAAGAACACATCCGAGAAGACCCTAGTGTAGTCCCCATAGGGCAACATTGCAAGGATAGACACACTAGTAGATGGAGATAGTGTAGCTTTAGCAACGAAAGCAGAAGATACAAATGATAAGGATGCTCCCGAATTGAACAACACATATGCTGGTAATGAATGGATGGAAAACATACTAGCAACTACATCCAACTGTTGATTAGCCTCTGCCTGGCTAATAAGATTTAGGCACTTGTCTAACTGTCCTCCCTAGTATCCTCCGTAATACACTTCAAAACCTTGAGTCTGTCCTCCTCTTCTTTGAGGGAAAGAGCGAGGCCCTTGCGGTCTCCCCTTAGTCTCCCTAAACTGTGCATCAACAACCAATTTGGATTAATCTTAGAATTAATAATAAACTTAAAGGCCTTCCAATTGAGCATAATTTGGTTTTTATTATCTTTTCTTAGCATCTAGCCTAGGAAACCAAATGCAATAGATGTTGAAGATTTTTCAAGAAACCCCATTAGCAATAGATTTAGTGTGGTGGGTGTTGCACACACAAAATTGAGTGTATGTTCTCTATCCTCAAAGCCAAAGTGTGGCAGATTTTTGAAATCCCTAAGAAGAGCCCCTTATCACTAGTGTTATTATGGTGGGACATACAATCCTATGATCATCCCTATATCGCATATAAATAATGTTTTAATTCCAATGGACTTGTTTAGGATGTTGTGGAACTAAAATTAAGTGCTTTCCTCTTCCATAGACGCCCAAATGTGTTGGATTTTGAAGATACCTAAGATAAACCCATTAGTAACACCGTATAGTTGTGCGAGTTGCACTCCTATGCTAGTCCCTATCATTGATAATGACATTGCTTGCATTTATTCTTATATCTTATTTTAAAGATTAATGGGTGAATGATTATGCATACCTTACTATTTTTATAAGACACATATGTTATTTATGATCCTATGTGTTTTGTTTTCTTCTTATGTTGTACATCTTTTTTTTGTGACCTCAATGCACACAATGTGCCCTTTCCATGTTTTAAGTAGTTTGTTTTACTAGTGCTTTACCATGTTGATACTACATCATTGTGGTAATAATGATGATCCAAGTTCTATTTTATCGAGTAGATGATGATTATAGGGTTACAACTATAAGCTTGAGTATGTTGAAATCAATGTCTTGTGTTAGTAGCCTACCATTACTTAAAGAATGAGAGTTTCATTTCTGTTTATTTAAGAGTTATACTAACGAATTATATGTATTTTTCCTATGATATTGGGATTTTTTTTGTTCTAGTTATTTAAAATTTTGGCATTGATTCCTATCTTTTTATTTTTTAATCCTCATTCTTATCAATATTGATGTCATCTTTATTACTATTGTTATTTTATTTGAACATGCATTCCTTTGTTCTTTGTTCCATTTCGTCTTACATCAGGCATAGGTTAGGTGATGATCACACCTCTCTGATGGTTCATGTGCAATATCATTCCCAAGGTGTGTACTTAGTTCACATCTACATTTTCTTCAAAATGAAAATTTCTAGTTTAAAATTTTGGGGTGTTAATAGTTGGCATCGAAGGTTATGGTTTTATATCCTAATATTGCTTTATGAAAATAAATTTCTTATGCCTTATTTGATATTGTAGAATTTGCTGTAGTCTATGAGTGAGAATTGGGTTGGGTTGGGAGTTGGCATTAAATTTTCTTATTGAACTACCTTTTAACCCTACACGCAATGTGTTATCTATATATATACTAATTTTGTTTCTAATAGTTTATTCTTTCCTAACATGGTTTGTTATTTTAGATTTTTGATTACCACAAACCAAAGGCATAGGTGATTCATGGAGATAGTTGGTTATAGAGTGGCAGATTTAACATGAGGAGGCTCTTTAAGCGTCAACACAACCTTCCTTTTTTATGCCACCACTGGAGGATTGGTTTTGTAGGGTTCGTCATCACTAATCACCGATCTTTGAGGGTTAGCAAGACTAGGATCTTTTGGGTCGTTGGTTGAGAGACTTCAAGATGGTCGTTGTCACTAATGGATATTTGGAGGGTAAACAAATGGACATTATAATGTTTCACATGCTGGGTAGTCGAACAAGTTGTGGAGAGGTCAAAAGTTGAGAGGAGCCATTATAGGTTAGTGGGGGCTCTTGTCAAGATGCTTAGCGAACATATTTAGCCTACTTACCTGAGGATGGAAAAGTATGATGAGTTTATGGTTTTACACTAGGGTATGCCTTTGATGTATAACTACTATAACTACTACCCTAACCTAGTTCAATTTTCTTTAGAAGTTGATGTTGATGAGAGGATGAAGGTTCATCAGTTTCAGTTAAGGCTGAGTCTAGTAATTCAAGAGATGATGGTGGGAACTTGCACATAAGATTTACTGGTCATGTAAGACTATGCCTTAAATGCATTATTAATTACACATATTTATAATGTTCAATTGAGGGCTAAGCGGAGTTTTAAGGGTATCAGTGCCAAGCTGTAGAGAAACGGTTCAAAATCGTAGATAGTAATTAGTTAGTATTCTAACCCACTCTGGAGATAATTGATTAAAATAGTTCCAAGCTACTTCATGAGTTTGTGGTGCTACAATAATCATCTAGGAGTATAGTGTGTAATTAATTGATTCTATATCAGGGATGTAGTAGGTTGGAGCATTGTGAGTTTTAGTGTTGGATTACTAGAGGTAGTATCTAGCAGGGACCAACACGTTTCAATGGTACCGTGGCTCACACACCGCTGACTCAAAAGGCTCAACTAATAGATAGTGGGGATGGTAGGACTACTCTATAATAGATGATTATAAGGCCTTATGCTTTTCAAATAGGGTAAGTTTTAGGCAACGCTATGGGACTTGTAATACCTCAAACTTTTTTAATCTTAAGTCTGAACGTTTAGCCTTTTATATAAAACATTTAACCAATAAATATTAACATAATTATTTTTTTGGTTAACCCTTAACCTGTAATCTATATAAATTATTTGAATTATTTATCTTCCCCTTTTTATTTAAAAATTCTTAAATAAATAATTTTGCTCGATTTATTTTTCTTAATTAGATAACTTAAATTTAGAAAATTAATATTATCCTAAACTTAAATTTATCCTAATTCTAATACTAACCCTAAATATTTTCCTTTTCTTTTTTTTCCATTTTCCCTTTTCTCGTTTTCTTCTTTTTCTATTTTTTTTCTTCTTCTTTTTTATTCTTTTTCTTCCCTGCACCCTAACCCACCTCTCCTTTTTTCCTCTTTCTTCCTCTCTCCCTAGCCAGCTTAGCCAGCCCACCTTATTTTTTTCCCATTTTTCCTTTGCAACAAGCTTTACCTGACTCACTTATTACCTTCCTTCTCCTTCTCCCTTGACTAGAGCCAAATGCCCCTTATTTTACACATCTCCTCTACATGTACTGCCCCTCTTCATGCACCCGAACAACACCATATCCCTGCCTCGACCAAACCTATCTTTCTTTCCTCTTTCATCCTAAACAACCCTACATACCTCTCCCTTTACATGTAATTTCCTTCTCTTTTTAGCCCCCTACCATTACCTCCTCTACCTTTCTACACTTCTATCTCGTCCAAGTCTGTACCACCCTATTCCAATATGCCTCTACAATTTCTACACAAACATGTCTGCTATCCCTCATTCCTTCTCGTAACTAGACACATAGCCCTTAAATATCTTTCCTTTATGTCTTTTATTACCATTCCCCATTACCCAACACCATCCTTCTCAACTAGTCTCCACACTAGCCACCTAGCCCCCTCTCCCTTTGCTCTACCCTACATGTTTAGGACTAACCATTCCCCATCAAATTATCCTTCCCTTCACCCCAACCATGCATGTATACATGTGTATATACACATTGAGCCCTTTCCTTATCTTCTTTTTCCTCACCACCAGACCATCACTCCACATTGCAGCCACACCATAACACCTACCTCCTAAACTTTCCCCAACCTTGATCATTAACTAACACTACCACCAATACAACCTGTGCCCCATTTTTCCTTTTCATGCAACCTACAAACCACAAAACCCCCGAGCTATACCACCCTTCTTCCTCCCACTGCCAGCTCACCTGCCTCTATTTCTCTTTCCCTCACTACCACCATTCATGAATGACCAGCCCATGCCACAATTCCTCTATAAGATGCCCCTTCTCATAGTTAGCTCTTACATCACCCCTTGCAACCCTCCCACTCCCACCATAATATTTCCTTCTCCCATCTCTAACCACCATCAACCAACTCCTCCTCCTCACCCCATCCTTTCCATCTCTCCCACATATGCCCCATTCCCTTCTCCTTGCACCTCCAACACAACTATCGAAGCCAACCTCGTCATATTAGAGTTTTTTTCAACAACACCTACCTTAGCCTCCATCCTCTCCCAACCACCTTATAGCCACCCCCTTCAAGTGCACAAATCACCCTACATGGGTAGCGTGATAATTCTTTTAAAAACATTTCTACCCAATATAATAGTCATGGTATTTTTGTAATTTTTATTTGATTAATATTTTCATAAAATTTATTATTTTATTGGTTAGATAATAATAAGGTTATTTTTTGCACAAAAAGTTTATTCGCGGATCCTTAAAATATTTAGGAGGTTATTGATAACTTGTTCTTTTGCTAGAAATTAGGTAACTTTTATACACAACTAAAATATTTGGATATCGTATTATAGCACATTAGGGTTTCATACATAAATCATGATAAGCATATCTATTACATTATAACTTTTATACTCTACTAAATTGATAGATATGATATGATAACACATTATGTTTTAATATGTTGATTTTATTAAGCATGATTCATCACATATAATTATGTGTTATTATTGTCAACATGATAATCAATATAAAGGAGGCATACTATCTTATATAAAATATTATGTTGTGAAAGTATGATTAAAATAGTTTTAATGTTAGGAAGAGATTTTGTATGATAATTATAGGTGAAACTCTAATAGATGGTAAGGAAGAAGGGGTGTCAAAGAGGGGAACTAGGAAGAAGGGAAGGGTTGCTTTGGGTTAGGGCTTTAACGGTTAGGTGGAGGGCTTAAGGAGGGGATTTACGGTGGTGGCTAGGTGTTGAGAGGGAGTAGGGGTGTAGTTAGTGGTCAGGGGTTGAAGCTTGGGTAGAGAAGAAGAAGGAAGGGAAAAGAAGAAGAGAAGGGATAAGTTGTAGGGGGAATTTCGGCCAACAAGAGGGAATTTGGTGTTATAGGAGGTGTTAGGGAGTGGATTGTTAGCATTAGAGGTGACAGAAGAGGAAGGAGGTCATAGATAGTGGTGCTACAAGGTGGAGGCTGAGAAGGAGAGGAAAAAAAAGAGAATAAGGGAAGGAGGTTGTAGGGGCGAGTGAGGGTGATGGGGTGGATATGGAAGTTGAAGAGGTGTCAGGTAGGTGGCTTTAGTGGTTTGCTGGTAGTAGAGGTGGTGGTTAAGGGTGGTTGAGAAAAAAATAGGGGAGGAGGAGAAGAGCTAAAAAAGGGAGAGAAAGAAGACTCGATAGGTAGGGAAGGATGGAGCTCGACGGAAGCAAATGGGTAGGGGAGAAGAAGAAAAGAAAAGGGAGAGGAGAGGAGGTAGGGCACCGGCTAGGTGGTGGTAGTGGGAGGTTGTAGGTTGACAGGTAGGGTTACAGGAAGAAGGAAGAAAAGGACATGGGAGGGAGGCTATGTTTGGCTCAAAAATGGAAGGGAAAAGGATGGGGGGAGAGGGAGAGAGAGGGTAGAGTTGTAGGAGAAGGAACACGGTTGTAGGCGGTGGTTAACGGCTGCCATGGAGGATAGTGAGAGAAGGATGGAGAAGGGAAGATGACATGAGGAAGGGTTGTAGGCCGGTTGGGCAAGGAAAGGAAAGAAGAGAGTAGGTAGGCCCTGTGCGGTCAAGGGAACGGGAAAGGAAGAAGGGTTGGGCTGGCCTAACGAAATAGAATAAAGGAAAGAAAAAAAGAAGGTGGAGACTAGGTGGGATGCGCTAGGGGGGTAGAGAAGTAGAAAGGGCCAATGGCCCAACACAGGAAGGAAGAAGGCCAGTGGCTCAAAGGAAGATGGAAGGAATTAAAAGGAAAAACGAGGAAAATAAAAAGGAAGAAAAAGGAAAACGAGAAAAAAATAAAATAAAATAATGCTTGGAATAATGGTATTTAAAATTTTTGATAGATAAATTATTTTAATAATCTATTTTATTAGAATTTAATATATTGGTTTAAAATGGGTAATTTCAGTAAAATATGGGTTTGGAAAATTATTTAAATAAAATAAGTATGATAAAATAAAAAAATATTTAATTTAATTTATTAAATATTCGTATCCATTTTTATATACTCACAAATCCACAAAATAATGAAATTAATTAAATTCTAAAATAAAATTATCCCAAATGAGAATCATTTATTAAATTATAGGTTTTAAAATTTTAAGACATTACACTAAGCCTTCCATTGTCAACTAAGATTGAGGCCTAACTAACTAACTAGGTAACTAATCAAATCATCCTAAACTAGGTATGCCTCTTATTTTTGTTTGTTGGGTGATTAATGTTCTAGGCTCACCTACAAGTGAACACACCATAGAGCCCCACCTCAATAGTCCCACCTCTTTCAACACTGTAGGGATGTACAACTGGAACCTTTGCTAGTGGCCTCATTACGGAGGACACATGATTGAATGATTTGGCTTAATTTAGCCTAAGTGGTCTCTAGCTTAAATTTCATACTCACAAGCGAATTTAATTTGGTCTCAGTGGCCTTGGTATGGAAGAAGCACCTCTAAGGTGGCTTTTCTAAACTTACATTGTCATTAGTTTCCTTAACGTATAGGAAACACCCATGAGTGAGTTACAATCGTGTGAGTGGCCATGAAATAATGGAAGACACACGTATAGGCAAACTTTTCTCCAACTTAATTTGGCCCCATTAGACTCAACATGGATGATGCACACATAAGTAAGCCTTACTTTGACCTTGGTGATCGTAGCATTGATGATGCACCTATAACAAAACTTATCCCTACTTACTTTCATCTTACCAATTTATTTGTGTTTAAGGCTAATAAGTTTTTAAATCAACCAATAATAAATGAAATATGCAATTAAGTACAATCAATAGGTCTTTATTTAACAAAGATGAGCAAAATTTGTACAAAATCAATCATATCACCTAGAAAAACTTTGACAATATAGTTCTCATACACAGAGTACGTTCTTAAATGCTTGGAATTCCATAAATTGACTAAAAATCATCCTTCCTCATTTTTTAACATAAAGGTAGCAGGTTTGATCTATTACATAATCTAATAAGGACCTTCTCACTAAGCTACTAATTTTCCCTAATTGCCAATATCTGAGAACATTTAACAACTAACTTGGCCAGTGCTTTCCCTTGATGGTCTATTTTAACTTATAATGGATGTCAAATCAACTCATCCTTATAACCAATATCCCAAAATTCTCAAGCTTATCAATAATAATATGTAATGGTACATTAATTAAAATGATGTTAGTATGAAAATCAAAGTATGGTTTTAAATTTCTTGATGCTATCAAGAGGGTGTTGCCATCTTCTTCATGTTTGTATACAATTGCTCTATATTTATTAATATATAACTTATAAAGTATATTAGTCTTTTGATCTTAACCACTTGATCTTATCTTACTAATATAGAAAAAATTACTGACATTAATGCTATAAAATCAAGGTATAGTGTTTCCCTATCAATCAAAAAATTAAGAGTCAGTAATTTAGCCAAGTGATCATTAAGGTCCTCAAAAGTTGTCACGTAGTTGGTCATCTATCAAAAATCAATCTAAGATCTCAGAAACTAATAGAATGACAAGATCTTGTGTACCCCTCTATATAGGAATCATTGCAGCCCTATAAGCTTTCCTATCAATTGTTGGATGGCTCTCTTACATGTTAGAGCTTGTATATCTATTATGTAACACTCCCATTTTCATAACCATTTTTTATTTTGAAAGATAATTTATGAATGAAAAATAGCAAATGTAGGATGTTATTGCCACATGGAACATAGGAGAAGTAAAACAAATACCTACCCTATATTTGATGTAAGGATAGAAGTACACTCATATTCCAATAGACAGGTTTGGTTGCACATGACCTATGTCTAATATAAGGCTTACAAAACTATAAGGAAAAAAATGCTAGATAAGTAAGATCTAATAGAGCTCACTAAGCATTTAAAAAAATTAGAATGCGGGAACTCAAGGATCCACATTAAAATTCCTATTTAGTTGATCAATGACTTAATACTCTTAACCCTAAGCAATCAAAACATTAAACAAAAAAAATAAGATATTCGAACATTAATTAAACAAATCCATAAATAACTCAAGTCTTTAAAAATGGGGATCTAAGATCATCATCTACTTTAAAAGAAACTTCATCCTTGAAGTTCAACTAAAATGATGAAATGTAAATTTTATCTAAGACTAAGGGACAAAGCTATACCAAATGATTCTTAATTTGGAAAAGAAATGACATAAATAGCTTAAAAAGATCCAATATGTGGAAACACAAAAGGAGATGGAAAGCAAAGTGCATCAAAACAATAGATTCTCACCAACTATAGGACAACAACAAAAATAATAACAACATGACACAAATATAATATATACACACTCAACCATATAGCATCGTCAATTTCTATAGCTCCTACACAACTACGGCACTCACCTAAGATTCTAGCCTATTCTTTGATGAAAGTGTAATACCCCCATTTTTCCCACATGAAAATTTTATTTTAGAAAAGGAACATCTAAAAGCTAAACCAAGTATGGAGATAAAAATGTCAAACCTAACATAAAGAGAGGTATGTGAACCTAACCTTTGCCAAATGCAAGGCTTAAACCTATTCAATCAAAAATTATGCTTCATATGCACTATGAGAGTAAAATCCTAGAAGGAATTATCACAATTTAGATGGACGAGAATGGTTTTACTATACCAAATCATTGCTAATAAAGTTAATGGAAAACCTATGATATAAATCTAGATTTTAAAACCTCGAAAAAAGAAAGAGGAAGTAAAATCTAAATATATATCCAATAAACATAAATATGAAATAAATACAAATTAAGTTTATAGATTATAAAAAAAATTGAGATATAATGAAATAAGATAAAAAAGAATAATGGGTAATCCAAGTAGTAGGACCAACTTTATTCACCACATCAAATCATTAACTAGCCTACACTCAAAACCTAATGCAAACCTTCATCCTAATGATATGACATTCAATATCAATTCTCCACTAGTTGAATGTTCTCCACCATAAGTGATTCATCACAAGACCGAATCAATCAAGGTAGTATCAATATATGTCCAATACAAAGTAAATCACACCAACCCATATTATGTGGAAAACATTTATTACAATATTAGAAGTTTAGAAAAGTATATTGAATTGCATTTCTACAATATTATACATGCATAATACCTAAAGCATACCTTATGTAATTCACATGTAATAACATGTGAGACATTTTTAACATCATACTTGAACATGTAAGAATGCTAAGATGGAAATATAAGGTAACTCATGAATCACAAGTAGAAATAAACCAAATTATTGATAACTCAATACCTAAAAACACAATTTGATATACAAATTTCTTGATCCATAAAGGGATTCAAATAGACCAAACATGCATTTGGATAATGATGAAAAAACTAATTGGACATTTTTGGATCATGCCAAACAAAAAAATTGGGTATTTATGGATAATACAAAACTAAAATAACTTGAAATTTATGGAAAACACCAAACCAATCATACATTTGTAATTAAGTAAAAAAACTACTCAAATATTAACAGATTACATCAAGCTAAATATATATATAATTTCTAGATAACGCCAAACAAAACCCAACAAATTAGGGTACTAAATAACCTAGAGCATTACTTTACATTATACTCAACCCTAAAAATTGTCTAGGGACATGTTTAACCCTCAATACTTATCCATCATCATAATTTGAGGGTTTTCTAATCTCAAAACCATACACCATTTAAGAAACCACCTTAAGAAATTTACACATGCTCTACACTCACGTAATCAAAATATATATCTTGAAGCTAACATGTGATCAATATAACCATGATTGATGATCAAGAAGATGATCATGCTTTGTTACTCAATCACACTTGTAACATGATCTTTTACTCAATCATGTGCCTCAACAAAAAATACAATTCCATGCCAAGGCATATATGCATATACCTTTGCTTTTATCCTCCTTGAAAATGTCAAATAGCCCTATCATGCATGTTATTACCGTTGCAAGCTTAATAATATGCCACAATATGAATGACTTAAATATCAAGCCTAATAGTCAAATTTATGGGCTTTCCTTCAATACTTTAAACTCATGATTAATATAAAGCATCATACAAGGTATTTAATAAGCCTAACATACCAACACATGTGAGTTACACCACTTTCACCTCCAATACACATGCACATCAATCTATCCTCATGGAAAACCAATAAATGGAGGTAATTAGAGAGTTACCTTTGTCCATCTAGCTAATCAAAAATAATGAAGGAGTGAGACTCTGGCTTTATATCCCACCAAAAAAAGCTTTCTAACTACGTTTAAAATATTAAAGACTAAGGTAGAAAGTTATCTTAATGTTCATGAATTTGTATAATGTCAACCAATCAATGAGAAACACAAACATTTTCCTAGAAAAAAAAAAGAATTGAAGACTTGAAGATGTGCCTCTAAAAGATTTTAAATAAATGATTTATTAACTAAATCAAGTTTCTAAGAATGATTTGAGACACTTTACATCATTTTATATTGGTCAAAGAACACCAATTGGGGGAATGTAATGGAAAAAAAAAATTCTATAGAAAATAATCTTATAGTTTAGTTTTTATAACCAAAGCCTAAATTAGCCAATTTTGGAGAATGGGTTTGATTTATAAAATAGTATTTCAATTGAACATATATAAAAAAAATCCAATGAACCAATTCAAGAAAAATATGTTAAAAGCTCACTCAATTTTATTATGAAGTAATCCATAAATTAGGGTTCCTAGGCTAAGACTGCAAAATCAACCAATTCAAAGAAATTACCTTAAATTAATAATTTAAAATTATAATTATCAAATTATAAAAATAATTAGAATAATTAAATATAATAGATATACTTATTTAAATAGCCAATTTAGAGAAATCATTTTCAAAAAGTAGGATTTTAGCCTAAAATGGTAATTTAATAGAATCATGTTAAATTAATTAAATTCATACTTCAAGGGAGAAGATAAACATATTCTAAAGTAGTTTATACAACCAATTGATAAAAACAACTCAAGTATCCAATTATAAGTACACATGCACCTCGATTATGGCTTGAGCCACAAAAAATCTAATTCAATCAATGTCATTAATTTCAAGAATGAAACTACTAACATGAAATAATATATAGTTTAAGGGTATTACATAATAAATTTATTATAAATGGCTTCACCTGACAAATCTGGGTTATCTAGACATAACCATGTTATAAATCAAAATTTTAGAAATCAAGCATTTATATAATATTTAGCCCCTATAAATTCATTGTAAAACTATATAAATATAAATAAATCATCAATTAATCTTATCACTAGATATTTTATAGAAATCAAAACAATATTAAAGTTACACTTTAGAGAAATTTATATCAATAAAATCTAAAAATACAACCCATGAGGATTAGTGGAGCATCTATAGAGGTTAGAGAACGTTTTCGAGTGATACGCCTAGGGTGGAAGAGGTTGAATGCCACACAACCTAAGTTTTTGAATAGTGTTTGATGATTCTTGTTGCTATCTACTTATGCGACTATTTCTTGCATCACTAAGGTGTTCTAGCTTATGTTAGAGGGGTGCCAATGAGATTTGTAGTGGTGGGTGGTGATTGGGTGTGGTGGTACTATTATATGTGGTGAAAAAGGAAACTTAGGCCAGGTTTAGGGATCGAGGTAAAGCAACAAGTGGGTGGATAGGAGAGAGAAAAATAGAATAAAAACCAAGGTGAAACTTGGGAGAGATTAATTAGTTGAGGTTGAGATACTTAGTATTTTATTTTTCCTTTTAGTTTCCAAATAGAAATAGTTAGATGTAGGGGGTTAAAAAATGGCTAAGTAATAAAGAGCTACTTTTATTTACAACTCATTTAGCTGAAATCATTATATATGGACCCAAAGGAATAAAATCAATATTTTGCATATTTAATGAATTCTAGAAAAGATGTTCGATAAGAATATTAACAAGTTCCATAAATAAAATTTAAATGTAATTCTAGGAAACTGAAATAATTTAAATAAATTTCCAATTAAGATTATCCTAAATGCTTAAAAGCTTAAATTTGAGATAAATAAATTTTGTAAACTATTTATATTAAATGTGAATGTTGTCTCAATATTAAATTGATACGATTGATTCAAATAAACATCAAAAATATATTTTGTAAATCTCAACAAAAATTTTGAATAAAATCACAATTTGTTTTTGATAGAAAATTAGAACTAGTTTTGGAAACATAAAATAAGGATTTATAGGAGTTACAAAACCATATAAAAATCATAAATCAATATCCCTTAATGGCTCTGTACAACAACTTTTTGAATTCTTCTAGGACCTAAATGGTCTAACATTGGTAATAAGGACACAACAAATTGCATCCTTAAGATGAATCCTTAGCATCGCTATCATCCTTTGATTGGTCATCATCATCCTTCATTTTGATAGACTTAGCAATATCTAGTAAAAACATCCCCATGATTTCATGCTCAACTCTATGGTGGGCCTTCAGTCCCTCTACTAAATGGATGACCTTTAAAGATAAAATGTGGAAGCTCCTTAAAAAGACATCCTCAAACATGTAAATATGGTTGGGTGCATCCCGAATAAAATATCATCATATTCCTTCTTCATAGACCCCAAGGTCCATGTAAAGGAAAAGACTCCATTAAGTAGTATGAGTAGACAGGGGTGAGAATTTCTCTAAGGCATCTCCTTGACCTTATGTCCTAATCTCCTGAAAAAACTAGATATGCTCTCTATTCATCAAGTAGGGATACATTTGCAATAACTTTGTTGATAGTTATTCTAGATAATTTGACATCTTTATGATCTACATGTAAAATACAAAAATAAAATATTAAGTCAACACCAAGTACCTCAACATACGTAAACAACACTATAACTATAATATCCTAAGATATGATTACATAATAACTTACACCAATGTAACCTATTTTTTTTTCCAAATTCCTACAAGAGCAAGAAATAAATTGACTACAAGTACCTTAACAAACAAAAGATCTATTGAATGAGATAGACTAGCAACATAGATATAACAACAAGTTCTAGGAATAAACACTAGTTTAAGCAATCATAATAGGGTAATTGAAGGAAAGGAAGGAACTACAATCACATGGATATAAAGATACTAGAGTTATATAACACAAAAGATAAATTGAAATAAGCTAAAGTTACAAACACCAAATTATGATTCCAAGACAACACAATTTCTAACACCCTCATTTTTTACTACTAAAATATTTTGTTTTGAAAACCATGTAGGAGTGGAAAGCTAATAAACTATAACACCCCCAAAATTTACAACTAAAAAATTTCATTTAATGAAAAGGTTTAGCCGAAGCAAAGTCATCAAAAACATAAATTATGGGGATATTACTATCACACATAGTACTAGACCGATTGGGAAAGACATCAAACACGAGTCGATAATTAAATTGAGCATTCATGAAATAAATGATTCATTAATCGTACAAGAAATTAGACTGTGGTAATCAAAAGGTACATCCTAAAAGTACAGTTTTAAAGTACCAAACGATAGAGAACATCATACAATAGAATAAAACAAAATATAATAATACAGGGAAAACAAAATGGATGATGGACTCTAGCCACGTCACTCTCAACCTCCAAGCTAGATCCAAGCTCAACTCTTAGCCCCACTCGATGTGTCGTAAGCATCGTAGGCATCGATGACATCGTCCCCTACCTGCACAAACTCAAACGGGTCTCTTGCTTGTGGGAATGAGTAGCATCCATGCAACGGGTGATCAGTACGCTACGTACTGAGTAAGGTAACAGATGCACTAAGGCCGACATACACAACATAGCATACATGGCATAATCACGTAGACAACATATAGTGACACAGATCAAGAAGACATGCTATGGACTGGATAACTTATTCTTTAGATCTCTGATCAATATAATCGATTCACATCATAGTCTTTATCAATCCATGTGAGTGCGGAAACCCCACTATTATTTGCCAGTGGACCAGTCATGCGGGGCAAAATGCTCCTGGCCACTATTATTCGCTAATGGGCCGGTCATGCAGTGCAACATGCCATGGCCACTATTATTGGCCAGCGGAATGGCCTGGCCCCGAATCTCATGATGTTCCACTATAATTACTTTGTATCTTTCCCATGTATTATCATTATTATGTTTGGTTTGTTGAGCACGGAACCCCCACTATTATAGCTTATGGAATGTTCATGTAGGGTAAAATGCTCCTGGCCACTATTATTCGCTGGTGGACCGATCATGCAGCGCACCCTGACTCCTGGCACTATTATTCGCCGGTGGACTAGTCTGGGTTAGGCTCAACAATCTTCCTCTTTAAGTGATTAGTGTCTTAATCATATGTTATTCAAAAGTATTTTACCCTTGACATGCATAGCTAACTATATCCACATTTATCCTCCTAAGAGGGCCTGTCCCATATCTTGAGACTTCTGCACCTCCTAACTCATCTCGTTATCCTTCCCTTAATTCACTTTATCACATCAGGAGATCCACTCCTAAGTGTGTGGGTCAAGGCCCACCACCTTATACCCCAAGGTCCACTCACCTCCTTACCCTAAGGTTTCCTCCAGAAAACCTAATTTAGGCTTATGAGGCTCATCCTTCTCTACCTCCCACAACCCACATTATTTTAACACCCCACGCGTCATGACCTTTAGATTCAACTCTCCCCTCAAACCTCACTCATCCTCATTGGTTTTTATTTTTATTTTTTTCCACCTTCTCAAATTAGGGTTTCCTCCCAAACCCTAATCCAGTCTCCTATGCACCCTTATACTATCCCATGTACTATTTTTCACCTGAAGTCCCTAGTCACCCAAACAACTTTTCCATCTCCTTCCTCACATCCCAAAGCCACTTTTCATACGTAAAGTTTGCCCCCATGTGGACCCTAACCATCCCATGGAAAACCCTTGTTTTTTATCATGCCAAACCCTAAAATTTCCATGCAAACCCTAGTTCCTCCCAAATAAACCCTAGTTCCTCCCACTTTTTTATTTTATTTAACTCTCACATTTTATTCCTTAGTCATGGAGGATGGGTTATTTGGGTTGCTCTTACCTACGTTAGCCAAATTACTTCCCCTTGGTTATCTTAATTTCCCATTTTTCTTTTTCATGCCTCCAACCCACATCACAACATCAAATACCCTAGTATGCATGTTCTAAGGGCCATATCACATCACATCACAACTTGCAGCGTATCTATATTAGCACATAACAGAAGAGAGCACATGAACATACCTCTATTCCAAGCCATACTACACATTAAACAGTTAAGATAATATCATATAGAACATGCCATATAATTATACAAGACATGCAAGGAAAGTAAGACACATAGGACATAGGTTGCCTTAGCTAGAGCCTTACCTAAAATGTCACCGGGCTTGGAGCATGCTCCTACACCTCCTGAGGGTTTTGACTTGGGAAATACTATGGGTTAATCTCCCTCTACCAGAATTACCATAATTTTCTGTCTTACCTCTATCATGGCCTAATACTAAGGCTAATAATGATAATAGTAGTTTATAATTAAAATTAGGGTTATTATTCTTAAAATAATTAATCGTGCCACTACTAACCAAAGTATGTCTTCGAGATACTCATAGTATTAAAGTAAGGGTTTCAATATTACTAATAATAACATTATTATTAGTTTTATAATGATACTAATATTGACCCCAAATTCTAGTAATAATAATAGTAATAATAATGATAAAAATAATATAAAAAGTAATAGCCATGATGATACTTATATTAATAACGCAAGTGGTGGTAGTAGTAATAATAGTAACAATAATGCTGGAAATGATAATAATAATAGTGGTAATGATAGTATCCATAATAACAATAACAACAACAACAACAACAACAACAACAACAACAACAACAACAACAACAACAACAATGATAATAATAATAATAATAATAATAATAATAATAATAATAATAATCATAGTAATAATAATAATAATAATAGTAATAGTAATAATAATAAAAATAATAATAATAAATATAACAATAATAATTATAATAATGATAATAAAAATGATAGTAATAATAATAATAATAATAATAATAATAATAATAATAATAGTAATGATAATAATAATGATAGGAACAACAACAAAACAACAACAAAAATAATAATAATACTAGTGATGAAAATAATATAAAGTAATGGCCAACGTTAGTATTAGTAATATTAGTAACGAAGTAATGGTAATAATAATGATGATAATAGTAATAATAATAATAATAATAATAATAATAATAATAATAATAATAATAATAATAATAATAATAATAATAATAATAAGGATAATAATAGTAGTAATAATAACAAAGTTGTAGTCTTTTACATAGTAATACCATCAATTAGAAATCTCTCCAAAATAAGAGTTAGAACATAATAATAATAATATTATTATTATTATTATTATTAGTTAACAATAATACTATTAATATTAAAAATCATTAACACATCTATAAAAGGGTTTAAGGGTTAAGAAAATGGGATACCACCAAGACTTGGTTGTGAAGTCGGCGACGGTGGAGGAGGAAGGGTGGTGGAGAGATGGATGTGGAGAATAGGGGAGAGGGAAGTAGGGGAAAATGGAGGTGTGCGGAGGTAGAGTAAGGTCCCTTGGTTGTTTTGGGGGGTAGAGGTGGCACTTCAGGTGGCGGACCTGGTGGCAAACAGCAGCACGAGGGGCGGCACAGGGTTGAAAGGGGTTGTTGGGGAGGGTGATTTTCCATGGCCGGGGTGGCTTGTGCAAGGCAAGCCAAGAAAAGAGGGTGGCTTGGTTGCGTAGAGGAAGGTGCAAGGAAAATTTTGGTGGCTGGAGTGGGTGATGGCGATGGCCGATGGCAGAGAAACAAGGGTCTAATCTGGCGGTGGTGGCTTGTCAAGTTTCTGGGCTGCCAAAATCAAAACCCTATTATGACGGCCTTCAGAGGTATATATAACTTGATTGGAAGGGAAAATGACAAAGGGGAGTGGGAGAGTAGGGGGAAAGGGTTATGGGGCTCCGACTGGTGAAGGTAGGCCAACATAGATCTACCTTCGTAGGCCATTTCTTATCGCGGAAAATGGGCTGGCACGAGCAGGGGAGGGAATGGCCGACCAAGATGAAGTGATAAGGAAGATGACGAGGAAGAGAGGAGGAGAACGGTGGGTCAAACAGCTTGATTGGAGGTAGGAAATCTGGCAGTGATTGAGGGAGAGGAAGAAGATGACGTAGGGGAGGGCTAGACTGGCAGTCTAGGAAAAAAAGAAAGAAAGAAAGGCGGAAAGGTCAAACCGGCCGGGAGAAGAAGAAAAATAAACGATGTGGCTTAATTAATATATTTTGGGTATTTTGGGATATTTAATAAAATATTAATATTAAAATAATAATTGAATTCTCTTTTTAAGTTAATTTAGGGATTTTGAAGGATTTTTTTTAAATTCCATTTTAATTAGCTAAATACTCAATTTTTTTCTATTTAAATCATTTATTAACTTCTTCTAGATTTACCTTAATTAACTCCCTCTTTTTTAATACAAATGGTTTATGTAATTAATTTTTCATAAACACGTAGGAAAATATGGGGTGTTACCCCCATACCTAACATAGGATAGGTGTCCGTCGTTCGTCCCACACTAGAATTAAGGGTGAGAAACCAAAATAAAATAAACCCATAGTAAAGTTTTGTAAAACAAGTTATATGATATTTAAAAGGAAGGCTTCCAAGTACAAGACCTTAGTGTTCAAGCATGTAACTAAAGAAAAATTAACTATATTACAGAATTGAAGTTACAAAAATAAACCATTGAAACTCTAAAATCTTGTCTATCAAGGACTTCTCAGAGTCTTTGGATATTCGAACACTCATAACTCATGCCCACACAAGAGTGACTAACCACTAGCCATCTATAAAAGCCTACACGTGGCCTTCTATTAATGGTAATGAGTAGGTGACCGAGAAAATGGGTACACCAGTGCGCTTCATACTAAGTAAGCTAAATTTTGTCTTCAATTGAGCTACCAACACACAAGATTCTCATAACAATAAGTTATGCTAACAGTTTCATGATATTTTGATCTCATCAGGTATAAAAGGTTCATACCACATATGACTAATTATGCTTAACACTATAGTACTACATCATGGATGCTAATATGCATATTGTAAGTAGAATGATTCAGCTAATAGTAAGGTTACATTCATCTATACATGTAAGTTCTTCTATAGGCCATCCTATACATTGTTGTTTTATAAATTCTACTTTATTTTCCTATTTAACCACTTTTTATTTAGAATATTTATTCTAATTATTATCTAAATACTCATTTCAATTATTTTCATTATCATCAGTATTATCATTATCATTATCATTATCATTATCATCATTATGACCATTATCATTACCATTATCATCATCATTATCAATATCATTGACTAATGGACTGTGCACCACCCTATAGTCTCACATCCTATGGAAATCAATTTGAAGCAAGAGACATAATGTCTAGGTCAAAGCCAAGCAATCGCCGGTGGACATAAGTTTAGGCCAAAGCCAAATAACACCAAGGTAACTAGACCCTTTAGTACTTATATCCCTTAGTACATCACTAGTGTCTATAGTAAGTATGGTACTATGATCTATTAAGAATGAGATCAAAGGCACCAATCATGCATGAAGGCATACTAACCCCTAGTAGCAAATTAAGGATCAGGTAATCAAAAACATACACAACTTGATTGTCTTTTACTTCACATGATTAGTACATTAATCTTGAGCTTATATGATCACAAAAGGCCCACATAATAAGCCATAAAGAGATCCACATACTTATTCCATATTAACCATTATGATGCCCAACTATATATGGGATTACCGTAATGCTTACTTAATAATAATTAAATTCACAAGATTAATCCAATTAAGATATTTTTTAGATTTCATTTCCTTTTTCAAGCCATCAAGTACTTGATCAGGTTAACCCATCAAGGACTTTAAAATGATTATTAAGTTTGTTATAAGTCATGATTCATTTGATTCTTCCATTAGGTGGTTAATCCATATTAACAAATTTATTTTACTCATTAAATTGTCAAATAATAGTTTTATGCATTGTCTCAAAGCATATCCAAGCTGGGAAATCAAACTCACACAATCTTGCCAAACGAGTCTATCAATTTGTCCTAATCAGTTGATTAGTTGTACCAACTAGTAAATTAGTTGGGTGAACTAGTTAATTAATTTGGGCTGATGAGTCAATTGATTTGACTTGGACAAATCCAAAGTTCCCTCAAACCATTTGATTGGTTTGGCCAAAACTTTCGACGATTTAGAGACTAGTCGATTGGTTCTATTTCACAAGTTAATGGGTTAAAGTAAACAAAAAGACTAATGTCACCGGAGACCTACCAGTTGGTGGGTTGGGTTGACCAATTGGCTACTCTAAGGACTAGCATATCGGTTTAACCTCCCTACTCAATTGGATTAGTGTTAATTAGCATAAAACAATTTCTTTCATGTAAATCATTCTAAATATCTTTACCACAACTAACTAAACAATGTGTTGAGATCACAATAACACATTTTAGCTTATAATCGTTTCATGTTTCATAATTAATCAAACTAACCTTGTTTTCCCTAAAATCATGCATCCATATCAAAATTTATAATTTAATCCACAAGCATCAAAGTTGAAATAACATTTTCAAACTAATTTATAAATTAGGAATTTAAGGGTTTCATGACACACATGCTTAAGAAAGGAAAATTTTAGAAGTAAGAATGACTTATTTGGAAAGAAAAACTTCTTTCAAGTGAAAATATTTAACCAAGAAAAAGCATCAACTTTTAAAACCTTAAAAATAGAGTTAAAGCTTTGGAATTTCTATAAATATTTTTATAAGGTAGAGTTTGATTTAGGAGAAGAAAATCAATTACTAAACTGAGAGAAAACATAGACAAATTCTTCTCAAAAAGTGACACAAATTCCACTTAAATCTAATTCCCCCTACTTAAAGATAAATAAGGAGCTAGATAAAGGATATGAGGAGTGGAAGGGAGATAAACTAAACCTTGAATTTAAGGGAAAGATCAAAAGATTAGAGGGAGTCACACTATTTTAGTGGCTGAAAGAGAGGTGAATAAAAGGGGCGATTAGGGTTATTTATATCCAAAATTGATCAATCACAAATATGATTTGGCACATATTGAAAACCAATTCCTACCATTTAAATTTTGAGTTAAACGGGTATATTTTATCAAAGATAGATTGACCTCCCTTTTACAGCTAAAATGATGATTTCTAGAAAGGTTTAGGTCAATTTAACCCAAAAATGCTAGACATAAGAGGGAAAATGAAAAACTAGCATGGAAGGATTATCCCATCTAAGTAGAAGCATGTGTGGAATCAAAGCAATGATTTTAGGAGAATGTAGAGGATAGAGGAGGAAGAAGAGAAGGATAAGGTCACCTTCCCCCATCAAATTTCCTAGTAGAACCCTCTCGTTAGTTTGGGATAGAATTTCAGGCCAAATTCATGATAATAAAGGCTAGGAATCTTTTAGAACAACTTGGAGTATGGTTATCAATATTCCATTTTGGTATAAGAATTTTTCCCAAAAAAATTGAGTTTAAAAAATTTACTTAGTGTAAAAACCATTTGATAGATTTGGTCTACCAATTAATAGTTCTATAGACCAGTCAATTAGTTTCCTAAACTAGTCGATCACTTATGTTAAGCAAAATGATTTGGGTGGGATGATAAATGAGTCTATGGGTTCATGGAAACTCACTTATAGTTCCAAATAAAAATCAAATATCAACAAATTCCATAATTTTTCCTTCAATAAACTTCACAAAATGATTAGGTATTACAACACTACCTCCTATGAGAGTTTATGTCCCTAAAGTGAACTAACTATGGTATATACATAGTATATGCACAAAAAAACTCACATTGTACATTTAAAAAGGTAAAGGGAACTAATCCCTTAAAATAATGACTAAACCATAGACATTACAGTAAGAGAACAACTCTAGGTATTTTGCTCGAATCTCCTCCCTGGCCTCCTAAGTGGCCTCCTCGGTGTTATGCCATGATCGAAGAACCTTTACTAGAGGGACACTCTTCACACGTATCACTCAAATATTCTTATCCAGAACACTTACTTGTCATTCTTCTTAAGCTAACAACTCGTAAAGCTCTAATGACTCAAATTGAATGACATGCAAAGGATCTGGTACGTACTTCCTTGATTAAGATTTATGGAAGACATTGTGTATGTGCCATAATTCCATTGGTAGGTCTAGATGGTAAGCTACCTTATTAACAGTATCCATAATATCATATCTTCCAATGTGCCTAGGGCTAATATTACCCATCCCACAAAATTTTATGACTCTTTTAATGGGAGAAAACCTCAAGAGGACTCTACTTCCCATCTTATAACCCTCATTTTATCTTCTTAGCTTTGTATAGCTCTTCTATATCTAATGGGCTACTTTTATCAGATCTTGAATTAGTTGAATTTACTTCATCGTCTCCTTAATCATTTCTTGTCCTAACATATTTTCTTCACTAATATCATTCCAACTCAATCATGACTAGACATTCCTCCTAATTGCCCCTAAAATCCAACATACATGCTTGAAGTATATCCTCTAAGGTCTAAATGGTCCTTTTTGTTTGACCATCCACAGGAGAAAAGCAATACTCCTCTTCAATCAAGTTAAAGTATTTTCCAACCTTTGCTAGAATTGTGACAAGTGTGTAGAGTCTCAATCTGACACAATGTCTCTTGGTACCCTATGCAGACACAACATACTTCCTGTATGTGTTAGGTAACTATTCCATATTTCATGTCCTCTTCATAAGTATAAATACTTTTAACTTATTTAGGGGATCTAAAACACCCCAAATGGAATCAAAAGCATTACAGTTAATGGGAATACTGACCATAAAGTCCATTAATATATTATCCCACTTTCCTTTTAGAAGTTCTAGTGGTTATACCGACCTCTCCGACCTCTTGTGCTTAATTTAGACCTTCTGATAGGTCAAACATTAGGTGGAAAACTCTGTCACCTGTTCCTTTATTTAGAAGCCAACAATACACCTTCTTTAAATCTTTGTATAGCTTTTCCTCTCTAAGGTGGATGGAATAAGGAGTAAAATGTCCTTCCTCCAAGATCTTCCTCTTAAACTCTACACATATCAAGGGTATACACAACCTACAATGATATCTGATACTACCATCCTCGTGGACTTGAAACCCTTGGGGTTATTCCCTCCTTAATAACATGCTTGATCCTTTTGAGCTTAACATCACCAAGTTGATTCGTTTAAACTTCCTCAAAAATCAAAGGGGTGATGGTGAGTGCACTCATTGTTACCTTTAAACTACTAATGGTAATTGGCTCAATCTCCATCTTACTTGTATCTTTTCATAGATGATTTGATAATACAATTATTATCAAAGAATTCAAAATCTTTCAGCTAAGTGCATCTACCCCCCCATTGGCCTTACCCTCATGGTAGGTTAATTTCAGGTCATAATTCTTTACTAACTCAAACAATCGACTCTATCTCAAATTCAACTCCACTTGTGTGAAGATGAACTTGAGGCTTTTGTGGTTGGTGTAAAACTTGCATTGACCCTATACAGATAACAGCAAGCTCTAAGTCTTGCATTAGGTAGTTATATTCATATTGCTTCAGTTATCAAAACACATATACCACCACTTTCCTATGTTGCATCAATATGTAACTTATCTCATTCTTGGAAGCATCGCCGTACACTTCAAAATTATTAGACCCACTTGTAAATGTAAGTACTAGGTTTATGGTCAAATGCTCCTTTAAATCTTTGAAAGCTTTACTACACTTCTCATTCCACTGAAATCACAGTCTTCTTTAGTAGGTTAATCAATAAATGATCTATTATAGAAAAGTCTGTAACAAACCTATGTTGGTAGTTGGCTAATTACAAAAAGTTTTGCACCTCATGCTAGAAGTTGATAGCGGTCATTTAGAAACTACTCTAACCTTGGAAGGATCCATTGCCACTCCATCCTTAAAGATTATATGTCCAAGAAATGCCACTTATTCTAGTAAAAACTCTCACTCTAATATTTTAGCATATAATTGTTGTGATCTTAATAATGTCAAGTCTATCTTAAATGTTGTTCATGTATCTCTCAATTACTAGAGTAGGTGAGGATGTTTTTCTTGAATAACACAAATTCTAATAGGGACATGAATACTGATGGTGTATTAGTGAGTTTGAAAGGCATTATTGTGAACTTATAATAGCTATATCTTTTTTGAAATGCAATCTTAGGGATGCCCTACTCTACTATCATCAATTGATAGTTTCCTCACTAAAGATCAATCTTGGAGAATATGTTAAATCCATTTAATTTGTGAAATAGGTCATCAATTCTTAGCAATGGATAACGGTTCTTTACTGTAACCTAATTGAACCCTTGATAATAGATGCACAAAAATGAGCTCCCATAATTATTCATCACAAAAAGGACAATCACTCCCAAGGGTGATATACTTGGTCAGATGTAACCCTTCCCTAATAACTTCTCTAACTGAGACTTAAGCTCTTTCATCTCCACAAGTTCCATTTTATGCATTTCCATTACAAACATTATTATTACAAGAATTTTTACATGGAAAGGATTGAAGGAAATATTTCACATTATTTTAGTACATATGTAATCTTATATTTTTGGAAATTAACTATATTCTTCACTTTTCATGCATTTAGTTGGTTATACCCACGAAAACCTAATCATGCAACCCTTACATAGCACATCTTCCATGAATCATGTGCACACTCATTTAAAGCATAATAAAACATTTAAATAGGGAAATTATCATCACATTAAATGTAGGAAAATATCTCTTACCCTAGGTCATGTCAATAGAAATTATCACCAACCAACCCTAATCATCTGCAATAATTCCATGTGAATCATAGTAACCCTAAATACCATGCATTATTAATCGTGAGATATTTATCATGGAATTTAATTCAAATCTTCAATAATATGAAAAATATTAACAAAATTGTATACACATGAACACAAATCATATAAACTATTACTCACACATATAACTTAACTTACAATAATTGTATGTGCCACTTCTTTCACATGTTATCATTTTATTATAAATTTTATATTATTTGGAAAATATAAAACCCTATCATGATTCTAGGTCTAAACAATACTATCATGCTCAAATTTAAATTATACCATCTTATGAGTGATATCATTTACCTAATCCAAGCTTACACAAAAAGTCTTCTCTATGACCCTCAAGCATTACTTGGGAATTTAACACCCAATAACACATATATTATCATTCAATATTGCACAAAATAACCCATAATGACGAAAAAAACTCATAGATAGCTAACTAGCTAAAGCAATGCAGCAAGGAAGCAAAAAAAAAACTCACTCAATAAAGAAAGGATGAGTTGGTGGGAGTATGCTAAGAGGAAGAAGAGGAGCAACATTGTTGTGTTCCATTTCTAGGGGATTTCAGTGGTAGAAATGGATGGTGTAGGGAAGGGAGAAGGTAGAAAAATATGTAGAAAGGGGGAGCTACAATAACAAAATATACAGCAAGAGGAGGAGGAAAATTACCACAAAAGGATAAAGTGGAGGGAGAGGCTTTAGTGTATTGATGTGCATCTTAGGTAAGGCTCAAATGTTGGAGGGTGCAGCAAGGAGGGGAGGTGTAGTAGTTTTGGTTGAAGGAAAATGGGGGCTTTAGTGTGTTTAGCCAAAGAAGGTGGTTGGTGTTTAGTATGGTCAGATGAAGTTGGAGAGGGTGGTTGTAGTGATTATAGATGAGGGAGTTGGGGTATTTTTGGTGAGGTTATGTGTTAATCGTGGCATGGTTTTGGTAGAAGTGAGTGGCATAAAGGGTGAGGGATTAGTGGAGATGGCTAGTGCTTAGGGAAAGGGAGCAATGGTCTTATGTGTTGTTGAGAAAAAAATGGTGGAAAGGAAATGGGTGATGAGTGAAGTGATGGACAAATGGAGAGGTTTTTCTTAGTTGAAGGAGCTAAGGGAGGGAGGGAAGTGCAAGCTGATTTAGGAAGAAGGTAATACACAAAGGGATAAGGGATTAAGAATAGGATAGTGTGTATGATGTCATTAGGAAAAACAAGGAGAGGGTAATATGGGGGAGAGGGAGATATGGTGTGGGGTATGGCATGAGGATTTAATATTAGATAAGGAATTGAGGAAAGTTCACGGAAATCTAGCATAGGTTAGGATAATTATTTGGGTGAAGCATAGGGTAGAAATATCAAGCTACTGGAATAAGATTACCCAACCTAATAGATATTGATTAAAATCTAGCTAAAGATTTAAATTAAATAACGCATTGTCCATTAGATTTTAATCTCATTAAATATTATATCTAATAGGTCATAATAATAATATAAAAATCAAGAATACATTTAATTCAAAACACCCTAAAATAATTGGGTTTCTAGCTAGAGTTTTCAAAAATGAATTATTACACTAGCACTATAGAGTTGGAAGTTTTGCTTCCAATGCCAATTTGGGCATTTCCTATCTTGTACCTGGCCATTATTTAGAGAATCCCAACCTTTCTTCTCTAGAAGATCAACATTTGAGCTCTTAGAAAGAAGTTAAGCCATACTTTATAAATCTGCTTATTCAACCATGATTCAAATGAAAAGATTAGGGTTTTTGAACTATTACACTCTATCACTCATTCCTTGATTGATTCATAAGTTGTAGATAACATTATTCATCTCTTCCCTTTTCCTCTTTCCAGCCGTCAAAATGTTGTAAATTTTCTCCACATTTATGGTCCACTCTTCTCTACCTTGAGATTTCACTTTAGCTCAATTTACTCTTTTGATCATGTAATACCCCCATTTTTCGCAACCAAAGATTTCATTTTAAAAATATTATGGAAGTAGAAATACTAGGAAAACTTATGAAAAATAGGATTCAACCATGGTACCTAACACAAGATAGGTGCCTTGCCACCTACATTGTATTAGACACAGGGTTAAGTATTCAAACAACCAAAAATAAATGAAAACTAGAGTGCACAAGAAAATACTTAAAGGTATATAAGTCAAGGTTCACAACTTAAGGCTATGTAAGCCATAAAAGTTATAAAAAGTTACACCAAATGAAAACATTAACAAATAGAAATCCATTACAAAGAATGAAGCTTTGGTCACTCAAGGACCAGAAAGGAATGTCTCTAGAAAAGCTTACACTCAACAACCCAAATATCTTATAGAAGAGGATGGACCACTCATTGGCCATGCTCAGAAACCTATGTATGAACTCATATTGATTGGATTGAGTAGGGGATCCCAACAACAACCTCAACTGTATACATTCATACTAAGCAAAAAAATCTCTTACTTATATAGGTCAAGGTGCAAACAAGATTCACATAGCATACTCATTCTATGACATACCAAAATGTACAAGCAATACTCCTACTATATCATTCATGTATTATCACATTATATTGTACAAGAAATATTTGGATCCACCAAAACACGCTTAATCATAATTGTACCATCATTTAAGGATATATAATTTATATCATATATACAGTATTCTTAAGGAAATATGGATCACTAAGATTAACTACACAGTAGTTTTTCTAGTGTATCGAGTATGGTAATTACAAATAAATATACATATATGAATTTTCAACCATGTATTTTTATAGTAGGTAGATTATGATTATACTCATAATGGATCATGTAATAATTCATGGAATCATTCTTGAATAATGGAAATATACCATAACAAAGCATTCATGGGAAACATACAATAACACATATTGTATATATAAATATATATACAATTATGGGTATATATTCATAGGAACACATGATTGGTAGAACATTTAAGGAAGGAAATGTTGGTTACATAATATAATTGTAAAATATTAGTTACTATCTTTAGTTAGAGTCATAATATTATTCCTACTATTTCAACTTAATAAATAATGACCATAGATGAACACTAACTCATAACATAATTAATATGTGATTTCTTAAATACTAAAGGGGCAGAATTAAGTATCCTTTTAGTGAAATAACCATATCAACATTGAGCATTGAATAGGATAAGACCAATTTAATACATTTTTAGGTTTCATTTTATTTATTATCATGCATTAGGTGAACATAGAAGTCCTTTAAAAAATTATTGAGAAATAGTTGGGATCATTTTTGATAGCCTCTCAGCATCAATGGAAGTCTAATCAAATGAACGAACATAAAGTCCTATCTCACACCAATGTAACTTGGTTAACATAAGTCCTATCTCATGCTAAAGTAATCCTCCTATGGAGACCAAACCCTTTAGTATCAATACCCCTTAGTACATTATAAGTGTATAGTATAATAAAGGCACCAAGAGCAACTAGGATCTTAAGATTAACAAGGATCCTACCTGATGTCACTTGAAGGCGAAACACTGTAAGGTAAACTAACACCCTTGTAGATAATTAAAAATCAAAAGATCTAAACCTATAATAATGGTCATTCCACTTATTGGATCTTATTGAATTAAGATCTCATAACACACCAAGGCCCACAGGTAATATCACATCAACTAATAATAATTTAAATCCGAAAGTAACACTATAAGGTTTTCATATCACCCAATGTTCCCATTAATAGCATCTTAAGTGACCATTCCATTACTCAATCAATCATGGGGAAAGGTGGACTTACATAATGTTAATATCAACCATAAATGTCCAAGCCAACATTTAATTTATATTTATTTCTCTTGGTTCACAATTCCAATCTCTGTCAAAGCCTAATTTCATTACTTAACCATAGCCTTACAATTCATTAAAGAATATTCCAAACTAATCCCTTAAGCCAAAGATGAAGTCTTGATTGGAGGTTAACTAGAGTGCAACCTTACGTCATTTTATTTATCTATTTATCATAATAGCCAAATGAAGGTAAAATTAAGTCCATCATATAGGTTCATGTTATTTTCTTTCATTCATGCTAAGTTGCTTAACCATATAAGGTTTAAAATTTTAAGGCCATGAAATAATTCATTATAAGTCTATTAGCCATCATTATAAGTCATTAAATTGATAATTGTCATAGGAAGAATTATGTTTTAGCTATCTAATCTTCTACTCTTATCATGTTACACAGAAAGGACCAATTGCTAGCTTAAGGTTAATATGGGTTATGTAGGATTAATTTTCTCTTTACTAACTTTAATGTATCAATTAAATTCTTTTAATCATGGTAAACTTTTAGATACTAGCATCATATATCACCTTCCATGTATAAGGAAAATGAAGTATTACATTTGGAAATAATTAGGCAGGAAATGCAATTCTGACCTAGACTAGCCGATTGGTTTCCAATAACTAATTGATCAATTTTATTGACTAGTAGATTAGATCCATAAACCAATCAATTGGTCTTGTCACTACAAAATATTTATAGTGGGGATGAATTAGGTGATTAATCACCCATAAAATTTGACTATTCTAAAGAAGCTATTCAAATTGTTTGCATAAATACATTGATAGGTTTAAGTAGAGGTTAAGACTATTGGGATCATAAACCAACCAGTTAATTAGCTGGCTCAACTGATTGATTGCTCTAAAAAATAGTAGATTGATTTAATAAAAATAATTGATGGGTTTAACTCAAGACCAAAATTACTCAAGTAATATGGTCACATGTCAATTAGTCTACGAACCAACTTGATCGGTCCTGAGGACTATCTAATTATTTAGGGTGAAAACAACCACTACAAAACACACTTACATATAATAAAATTCCATAATCTTTATTCAATCAATTAGAAAATCAATCATAATTCAAGGTTCTTAACAAGATATATTCATGGATCTATATGTGAATTACTAGAATCATGTTGAGAAATGAAATAAAATCATGCTTGCAATAATATATACATCTTATTACGCACACCAATGTTGTTGAGGTGTTCAATATACTAACATTAGCTAATAAATTTAAATCACACCCTTAAGGCTTTTACATATAAAGTCTCAAGTTATACTTCCTAGCACTTCTTCCATTTATTTAATATTAACAAGGTTAAGCACACTTTCATATATAATAACCTTGTCCTTGCATAAATACAACGCATACACTACACCTACCCCTTTTGTTTGTTTTTTTTCATGAGGTTAAAAGTTTTATAGGATTTTAGTCTCTATTTTTGTATATTTTAGAAATATGGAATAAAATGGTTTTTTATGATTTTTTTGTATGATTTTAAAAGTTTTGTTTTTATGATTTTAGTCCTGATTTTTGTATTTTTGAAAAATAGGGACCAGAATGGTTTAACTCAAAAGAACTTAGTAAAAGCCTTTAAAAGTCCAAACCTATTTTCAACACTTGAACACTGTTTAGAAAAGAATGATTAAAACTTTGTAAAATTTTAAAATCATGTAAAAATAAAACAAAATTACTAACTAGGAAGAGAAATTAGGGAGAAACCACCTCGTTAAGAAGAAAATAAAAATGCAAAAGATACAAGTTAATCCCCACTCTCTTTTCCCCAATCTAACCTTGTCATATTTAATAATAACAATAGAAATATTTTTGAGGATAGATTAGAAGAGGAGAGAAAGATCAAGATATAAGGAAAAGAAACAAAATGTAGTTGGAGCAAGTGTGAAGAATAGTGGGGAAGTTTTAAGGTAATGGAAGGAGGGAGTAATGGATTTTATTACAACTATTGAGGATTTATGATATTAAAGAAGGCTAATGGAATTTATAAATCAAGTCCCCAAACCCTAGCTAAATCTAAGGTTCCAAGTGCACCCTTTGGAGGTTTTATAATTCCCTTTCCGCCTTTGAGTTCAAATGGTGAAAAATAAAATGGTTTAGAGAAATGTGCCTTAGAACTTCAAATGCAAGAAAGGAATAAAGACAACAAGGAGAGGGAATCAAATTTAATAATATTCTGAGGTTCCAAGGATGAATTACCATCTTATGAATGGTACCAAAGGGAGATAAAAGGAAGAATAAAAAGATAAATGATTTGAAGCCATAAAAGTGGCTTATGAGAAATTAACCCTTCCTTCACAAATTCATTGGAAATGGATAAAATAAGTTAGGCATGCCCAAAATCATGATGCGAGTGATTCTAATTCTAAATGGATTGTAGAAAGTGTTATCTAATCATTCAATTAAGCCAAAATTGATGAAGAATGATAGATTTGAGGAGATAGATATGAAGGGTCTTCCTATCATACAATTGTGCTTGTCTAATGATGTATTGTGGGAGGTGGTAAAGGAATCAATGATGGCTACTTTGTTATTATAGCTTGAGTCATTATATATGACAAAATCAATAACAAATTAGGTACTATTAAAGAGTCAGATTCATGACATGAAATTAGGTGAGATCCCATCTTTGAAAAGTCATTTAGATGAAATTAACTCAATATTTATGGATTTGAAAAATATATATTTTAAATTATATGATGAAGATTTGACCAGTATGCTATTATGTTATTTTCTTATAAGCTTTACTCATTTTCATGAGACTACTTTGTATAGGAAGGATAAGTTATTCCTTAAGGATATGAAATCTAACATACTATAATGGGAGTTGATTGATAGTCAGTTGAATAGTAGTGATGCTTCTAGGGAGTCATATATTGAGGGATTGGTAGCTAAAGGGAGGACATGTGAGTTGAGTTCTGGTGATAAGAGGAAGTCTAGATCTAATTCAAAGAGTTGGTAGAAGAATGTAACATACCATGGTTGTGGGATAAAAGTATATATCAAGAGATACTATACTAATAGGAAATCAATAGATATTACTAATGGTGTATTTGATGAGGGTGATGCTATAAGAAGATGGTGATATATTGATTGCCAAAGATGGATAGACTATATTGGGTGATAAGTGGATTATAGATTCTTGGTGATGTTACCACATTTATCTTAATAGTAATGGATTCAAGACATATGATATTTTTCGAGGTGGAGTTATTGTCTTGTTAAATGGTGTTTCATGCAAAGTTGCTAGGATTGGAACTATGAGGGTAAGGATGCATTATGGTGTGGCCTTCAAACTATTTAGTTTTTAAATACATGGTAGAAAATGAAGAGGAGGAAGGTAAAGAGAAATCTCCCATGGATAACAAGGAAGCTGCCTTCATAACCATTGAATTCAAAAGGTTCCTCCGGTAAAGAGGAGGAAGAAATGGAAGACTAGGAGGTTCTTCTTTAAGAAACTTAAGGAGGAATAGAGAAGTTGATAAGGATGAGATGATTAAATGCCAAAATTGTGGAAAAGTCATTCATGTCATCCAAGATTACTTTGAGTTTAGCAACAAAACAACCAAACAACAACAACAACAAGGGATAGAAAGCACCAAGAAAATATATGGCCTCCTTTGGTGAAAGTGAAGATGAACCATCTAATGAAGAGGAAGAAGTTATGGATTTAGGAAAAGAGTTATCAAATATATATATATATATACTATGACATAGATAAGGGATAATAACATTTCTTCTACTCCTATGATGATTTGTTATGTGTCTTACATGATTACCTACATGACAATGATCAATTAACAAAGGAAAGAGACAATATGGAAAATAAATTGATCTCTTAAACAAATAACAAACACTTGTTTTAAATGAAAAAATTATTTTTAAATCTTGCCTGCTTCATAAGAAATCTAAGCTAACTAAGAGGTTGATTAAATTTGATGTATATAAGAAATTTATTAGTTGTGATCTTAAGGTTAAATTAGATTCAACTCCAGCCTAAGTTAGTTGATATATAAGCCAAATGTGATAAATTTGAAAAATTAGCCTATGCTTTAACGAATGGTGAAGAAGGATTAAACTTGTTGCTAGATTTTCAATGGTATTTTAACGACTGTGATGGCTTAGGTTATGATGACAAAAAGGTAATATAATGCCGAACACTAAAGTTTAATTTTTCTTTTTGTGAAAGCCTCCAAGGCTCATCGAGTGCATATTTTCCCTACATCAAATGATTGTAATGTATGTTGGAAAAGTGGGCATTCCTCTTCAATTTGTAAGCATTCTAATAATGCAAATTCCACCTTTACTCATAAAAAGAAAATCTTTTACAAAGTTTGTGGTAGAGCAAGTCATTCTGCTTCATCTTGTAGTTTTTCTGGAAAAAAAATTTTCCAAAATTCAAGCATGTGTGGGTATCTGAGGGAACCATCCCACAAGAATTGAACATTAACCCAATATGGATCCATTGAAAGAGTAGCTAAATTAAGGCATATATGCTTGTAGTTATGCTTCAAAGCTAATATAAGAAGTCACAAAAGGTTCCTATATAGTAGATGCTTGAGGCATATGATGGGTAATCGAACCACAATATCAAAACTAACCCTATATCATGGTAACAACATGACATTTTAAGATAACTCAAAATCAAAGAACGTCAGTGTTGGTAGCATTAGTATAGGTAACTATTAATCATAAGAAATTATGTATATTTGGTTGAAAGCCTTAAGAATAACTTAATTAGAATTAGTTAAATATGTGATAAAGGGTTGTTTGTTAATTTCTTTCATTCACATTTCATTATTTCAAATAAGGTAGATAAATCCATTCTATTTGTATGTCTAGGCAAGCATTGACAATGTGCAAATGCCTAGTATTAAATCAATTAAATTAAATGACACATGTTTGAGTGAAATTGATAATGATACATGGTTGTGTCATAAGCACATTGCACATGATAGCATGTATTTGCTGAACAAATTTTCTAGAAAAGACCTAGTGCATGGTCTTCTAGGGTTTAATTTTGTAAAAGATTGATTATTAGTGCATACCAATAAGGAAAACATCAAAAGGTTTCACTTAAACCCAAAACTATTGTGACCTTATCTTAAACACTTGAGTCATTGTATATGGATGAATCTAGGCCTACTAGAACCAATATCATGGGTGGTAATAGATATGCATTAGTCATTGTAGATAATTACTCACACTAAACATGGATATTATTTCTTTTTTACTAAAGAATATTATTTTAATCATTTTTTATGTTTTCTAGGAGAATCCAAGTAGGAAAAGGAACAATGATCTATGCTATAATGAGTGATCATGGCAGGAGTTTAAGAATGTCACCTTCATGGATTTCTATGATCAAAATAACACTATGCACAATTTCTTAGAACTCAGGACACCATAACAAAATCATGTGATAGAAAGGAATAACGCAACATTGGAAGAGGTTTCAAGAACATGCTATATGACTCCAAGCTTTACAAGTATTTTTAGGCCAAATATATTACCACAATAAACTATGTAACAAATAGAGTATTTATCCTTACCTTATTAAAGAAGACTCCCTTTGAGCTCTATAAAATTAAGGAGTCAAGTGTGGGCTATTTTCCACATATTTCATTTCTAATGTTTTGTTCTTAAAAATGATAAAAAGAAAAACCAAGAAGAAGAAGAAAAGGATTAACATCCTAAAATTCATAAACAAGAGGATGAAGTGAGAACAAATCTTACTAAACCATGGAGATATGGCGATGTATATCCTAAAGAGTTCACTAGGTAAAATTTGAAATCACTTACCATTTCTATCTCAAATGGAACAAAAGTCTCACCTAAAAGTCATGAATGATGAAAATTAAATCATGGAAATTTAAGGTAAGCATAACCAATTTGAGATAAATCAAGTTTTGGAATTAACTCCTTTGCTTCCAAATAGAGCCATCAGTGGGAAGATAAATGAGGGCAGCATTATGGTTAAAAGAAAGCCTGATTGGTTGCCAAATGATATAACTAATAAGGAGGCATTGATTTTGAGGAAACTTGTGCATTTTTAGATAAACTCGATGTTATATATATGCTTATTTCATTTACATCATCTATATGTTTTACATTGTATCAAAAAGATGTTAAAAGTGATTTCCTTATTGGTTTTATTAAAGAAGAGGTGTATGTTTAGCATCCAACATTTTTTTTAAATGACTCAAAATATAATCACTTTGATAAACATAATAAGACACTCTATTATTTAGAACAAGCCCCTAGGGATTGATATAAAAGGTTAGTATATTTCTTATAGAAAAAAGGTTTTGAAAGAGTAAAATTCTTATGACTCGCTACCTTTAGAAAATAAAAAATATTTGTTTCTTTTGAAAATATATATTGATGAGATAATATTTGGTCCTACTAATGAGTCTATGCATAAGGAATTTTCAACTTTAATGTGTAGTGAGTTTGAAATGAGTATGATGGGATAGTTTACCTATCTCCACATACTTTAATAAACGAAATAAATGGATGGAATATTTTTAAAGTAAGAGAATTATATGAAGGAACTATTCAAGAAATATGGAATGAATGAGAACAAGGCTTGTAGTACTCCTATAGCCACTACCACAAGGCTTGACATAGATGAAGGACCTAAATAAGTTAAGTGATATCGAGATATTATCATATCACTTCTTTACCTTACTACATCTAGACCTGATATTATGTTCAATTTATACTTGTGTGTTAAGTTGTAATGTAATCCTAAAGAATCTCATATGACTATGGTTTAGAGAATTTTTACCTTGTAGGATATTATGATTTTAACTAGGAAGAGAACTTTTGGTAGTTCTCAATTCCTAAGGGAAGCCCTAGCTAGTTACTATAGTAAGAAACAATCTAATGAAGTGATTATGGGTTTAAAAATGGGAAAATTCCAATTAGGTGTGAAAATAATATTGTTATTTTCCTCAATAAGAACCCTTTTCAACACTCTATATCCAAATATATTAAAATAAGACATCACTTCATTATATACCATGTTCAAAAAGGAGATGTTATTCTGGAATTTGTAGATACATTAAATTAATTGATATAAACCTTCATGAAACCTTTAAAAGAAAAAAGATTCACTACTATTAGGAGAGAAATTAGAATAGATTTCTTTTTATAATTTAAGATATATCTCTAAAAATTTGTAACATTATGAAAAACTAGTGGCTAAATCATTTATGATAATTAAAATCTTAATAACTTAGCCTTGAGTTGCCTAGATTTTAATTAAAGTGATAAAATAGATTGGTAATGCATATTCATAATTTGAACACAACCATAGCTACACCTTCCCACCCACCTTCAATACCCATTGATGGTGTGATATGTGTCCATACTTTTGTTTTAGATTAGGAGTACTACATCATTTGTGATTGAAATATCATGTATTGTTATGTACACTCTCTTTTGTACTTAATTTTTTTTATGAAATCTATCTCTTATACGAATGTACTCTTATGTTATCAAATAAGATATTAAGTTTTTATTTTACCTTTTTTGTATCATGTTTCTTTTTTTCCTTTGATTCTTCATACTAACCTCTTCTCTTAACCAATTAGATATATGATCTTCACTTGTTCATCACTTTATTGGGATTACTTCCCATATTTCCCAAATGCATAACTCTATTTTTTCACTTCTATACACATATTTGGGGGGACATTCCTTTTAGGGTTTTGTTATTCTTGGTTCCTTTACTTCAAGTTTTAACATTTCTCACACTTTATGCTCACCTTTCGTTTATGACAGAAGGAGAAGAGAATTTGGATGCTCAAATTAAAAGTTTCATAATTGATAAATGAAAAACAAAATATATTAAAATCCTTTCATACTTCATATCTAATATCCTTTAATATTATTGGATGAAAATTTAATACATTTTCTCAAATAATAGCCAGTGCTCTCTCCTCCCTCCTAAGGTTGAGTGATTATTAGCCATGGAAAAGAAGAAACATTCCTCTCCTGGATCTAGGGTGCAAGGAAATTCAAAGGTTGTTGTTGACAATATACCAGACTTGCTAATGGATGGAACCTAAATAGTTACCTACAGACCTGAGCTTTTTGAACGTTTGCATGCAGAGACTAGCAACTAAACCCTACCAGAGGAGGATGTTTGATCGACGTCCTTTTGTATTTTGATCGAGAGGGTGATCTGAGGAAATCTTCCAGTAATGTTCCCTTTACCACAAGAAATAATCATGTAGGGGTTTCTACTAGAATGGAAGGAAACCTAGTAGAGGGTTTTGTTAATGCTGGTGATCTGTTAAATACTAATGCTAGGGAATCCGTTTGGACTAGATTATAGCCTACTTCACCTCCTAATTCATGCTGCCCATATGTGGTTCTAGGAAATAGAATTCTTAGCCATGGGCAATCTCTAACTTTTCAGAACCCATTGTATGATAATGGCAGGGTTATAGTTAAACTTGATAAAGAAGATGTTGATTATGAAGCAATACTTTGGGCCAATACTTTGATAGGGTTTGTGTATGGCCAGGCACCATCTTATACTCAAATCCAAGCTTTTTTCAAGAGGTAATGGGTAGCTTTTCAATCTCCACAAATTATCTTGCATTCTTTTGGGTTTTATTTGTTTAAATTTTTTTCACAGGAGGATGTTGCATGTGTTCTTAGCTAGCATTGGATGTTTTTCAATAGGCCTTTTGTTATGAAGAGATGGCATAGATTTGTGCACTTCAATCCTAATGAGATGCATATTCTATTTTTATGGATTAGGTTTCCAAACCTTCCTTTGGAGTATTGGTCAACCAAGTCTCTTAGTAGATTAGCTAGTGTAGTTGGTAACCCAGTATGCACTGACTCTATTACTACTTCCGGGGATAGAGCTTCTTATCTAAGGGTTTTGGTTGAGGTTGATGTAAAAAAACCTTTATTGGAGTCATTCTTGATTTTGGATCCTGAGGGGATAGAGGTAGAACAAAAATTAGTATATGATTGGAAGCCTTTTTATTGTCCTCTTTGTGATTAATTTGGCCATGATCAAAAGAGGTGCAAGGCAGCAAAGAAGGATAATAATATTGATCCTGAGAAAGGAGGGGAATGGAGATTGGTTAGGGATCATATAAATGGAAAGGCCCATTCTGATGTTGATCATTCTCAAATAGAACCTCAATACAATATTACTATGTAGCTTGTAGAGGAGGATCTCAATGTGATTGATAATGTTGTTGTGGCAGATAGTCCCCTTTAGGCAGGCGATGCTCTTCCTCTAGCAAATTCATACGATGTGGTATTGAGGTCAACCCCTAGCTCTTCTATTCTTGGTTCCTCTTCTAGTGCAGGGGGAAGAAGACTTCTGTGATTAAGTCAAGGTTATTGTTCACAGGCTGTAGCATATTATGCCAATTCTTATTGACCTCTCTCAAAATGCCTTTAATAAAGGAAGAAGCATTGGAGAAAATATTCTGTTGTCCCATGAGTTAGTAAGGAAGTATTCTCAAAAGGGCACCTCTTCTAGATGCATGCTTAAGATTGATCTTAAGAAGGCTTCGGATACGGTTAATTGGAAGTTTCTGCAACAAATCATTAATTTGTATGGCTTCCCAATTCATTTTATTAAGTTGATTATGGCATGTGTCTCCACTTTTCATATTTGGTCTCTTACAATGGCATTAATTTGTGGAATTTAACTAATAGGATGTTGTTAGAATGAACACGAAACTATTATGCTTTGTTGGCTTTTCTTTTTTGTCCTTCTATGATTTCTATTCGGAATGGCCATTAGGCCCTTGCTTCCATGCCAACAATTTCTATATATATTTAGTAAATGACAAATAAGGAAGGAAAACAACAACAGCAACAACAACAATAATAATAATAATAATAAAACATCTTAAATTCTATGATCCCTTCTTCACTCCAATTCTATTCTTATTGCTTAATTTATTTATTTATTTATTCGAAATAAAGTTTCTATCATCAACCAATCTCTGAGTCTCTGACCCATAATAATTGGTGCTATTGTTGGGAGGTGCTCAAGCCTTACTTTATAAAATTCTGCCGGAACACCGATTCCACCATCAATCCCACCGTGTTAGCTTCAATGAAATGAATATTAAATGGAAACAAGACATTTGTGTTTACTATGTGCAAATCAAAAAGAAGAACGGTGCTCGTAAATTTGGATGAGTGGATGAACTCCGATGAATTTGTTCAACTACCGATCTAAAATAAGAGAAGACTACCGAGCTTAATGTTGAACTTCCTTTGCTGCACCGCAACACATTTTTAAGAGTCATAGTACAGAAATCAGAGGCACCATCTCTGTTAGAAAATCACGCCGAACATCCACTAGTATATCCCCCATCATCTCCATCTCCACTCGCTAACCCCACCAATGTTGAAATGATGACGATTGGTTCTTTTAGTCTTTAGGAAAACTTGGACCACGACAAGAAATTGAGTTGGATTGCTCTAATATGGAGAATAATGAAAAACTTTGCAAACTTTATGAATCGTCGGCTCCACCTCTTTTAGAAAATCAAGCCGAACAAACTCTGCCCTACTCATGGGAAGAGAGTATAGGCCCATCTCCACCACCACTGTTACTTTTGCTCCTACCAACAGCCCTTTCATCACAAAAATAAAATTTGCAACCTTCCCTCCCTAATACTTATACCATTCCGCCACGTAAAAAATCTCAACTACATCTAGTGAATTTTCTAGAAAGAATATCACCAACACATCAAACTCCTTTCAATCAAGTTTTTTCATTACCTGCCATGTACGAGTATCTTATAAGATTATGTAATGTGTTTTATTTTCTCTTAATTATAACAAATGCAATACAATATAATTTATATAATTTTTAGGAGAATTCTAGATTCCTAAAACTAAGGTAACTAATCTAAAAAAATAGATAATGACTGATATATTTTCCTAGAATACAGGAAATTAATAGCTAGAAATTAGGAAACAATATTAGTAAATAATATGGAGATTATTATTTGACATTCCCCTGCAAGATGGACGGGCAAGGGCGAAGTCCAATCTTGGAAATGAGACGAGCAAACTGAGGTTTGTGAAGTGGCTTTGTGAGAGAGTCGGTCAGTTGATCATTGTTGCTGATGTGTTGGACGCGAATGGTACCCAGTTGCACCTGTTCTTTGACCAAATGAAAGGAAAGAGCAAGATGCTTCATGCATGAGTGGAAAATTGGATTGGCTGAGGAGTGAGTAGCACTGAAGTTGTCGCAGTAGAGGACGAGAGCCTTAGTGATAGTGATGCCAAGTTCAATGAAGAGAGAGCGTATCCATAGAACCTCGGAAGTAGTATCGGCAATGGTACAAAATGCTACTTTAGTGGAGGAGCGAGAGAGAGCACGTTGTTTCTTAGAGGACCAAGAGATAGGGTTATGACCAAGATAAATAATGTAGCCAGAAGTGGATACATAATCATCATGATCACTAGCCCAATCCGCATCCCATAAGGCGTGTAAACATAGGGGAGATTTGTTAGAGAGATGAAGACCATGGTGTAGAGTGGCATTAAGATATCGTAGAAGACGTTTTAAGGCAACCCAGTGATCAATAGTGGGGTGTTGGACAAACTGAGCAAGTTTATTGATAGTGTACGATATATCTGGACGAGTGAGAGTGAGATATTGAAGACTACCTAGAATGGCACGATATTCAGTGATATCTTGAGACGGTTGGGTGAGTTATTTGGTGAGGGGTGGAAAGGGGGACATGGGTGTAGTTACAAGGCGACTGGCTTGCATGTTGTATTTGTGGAGAAGATTGGAGATGTATTTGATTTGATTTAGGTGGAGACTAGTGGTTGTGGCAGTAACTTTAATGCCAAGAAAGTAGGATAAGGGTCCAAGGTCTTTAAGAGAGAACCTATTGGAGAATGCTGAGATGAATTTAGAAATATGAGAGGGGGAGGAGCCAGTGACGAGGATGTCATCAACGTAAATAAGAACATATAGTTTGATGTTTTGATGGTGATATATGAATAGTGATGGGTCAGAAAGAGAGCCACGAAAACCATAGGTGATGAGATAGTGGTGAAGCTCGGTGTACCAGGCGCGAGCTGCTTGTTTGAGGCCATAGATGGCTTTGTGAAGCTTGCAAACATGGTCGGGTTTTTTGGGATCAAAAAGTCAGGTGGTTGATCCATGTAGACTATATCACTCAGAGTGCCTTGGAGGAAGGCATTATTAATATCAAGTTAGCGTAGAGACCAGTTTTGGGTGACACCTAAGGTGAGGATAAGGCGAATAGTTGTTGGTTCAATGATTGAGCTAAAGGTTTGAGAGTAGTTGATGCTTGATTTTTTTATGAAACCCTTTAGTAACAAGGCAAGCTTTGTACTACTTAACACTTCCATCAGGGTTGTATTTGATATGATATACCCATTTGCAACCAATGACATCATTTGCATGGGAACGAGGGATAAGGGTTCAGGTGGAGTTGCGAGTTAGGGCGTGATATTTATCAAGCATGGCATCGCGCCATCGTGGGTCAATGAGAGCTTGTTTTGTGGTGGTAGGGGTGATGTGATGTGAAGGGATGGTGGTAAGGGTATTTGGGGTTGGGTTTGGTAATATTGTGATATAATCTTGTGCCCATACAGCGTAGGGGTGAGGGAGGTGGGGAAAAAGCGTATGATGATGAGGTGGAAGCGAGGGGGTGAGAGCAGGATCATTGGGAGAATGTGGTACGAGTGAAGGGGTGGGAGTGGATTCGAGGGGTGAAGTGGTGTGTTGCGGAGTAGTAGGTGTGGCAGGGGCTGATTGAGGGATAACAGAAGATGTGGTGGAGGGCAGAAGAAGGGGAAGAGTGAGATGACACCAAGAGTCCGTGGACGGGGAGGGTGAGGACGGTGAGGGCACTATTTTAGGGTAAGGAAATTCATGGTCAATGAAGCGAACATGGCGAGAAGTGTAGAGTTTGTGAGCTATAGGGTCAAAGCACAAGTAGGCACTTTGTGTAGTGAAGTAACCTACAAAGAGACAAGGAGTTGAGCAAGGCTCAAGTTTGTGCTTCATGTAGGGATGAATCCATGGGTAACATAAACAACCAAAGGGGTGAATTTTGCGATAGTTAGGCATTTGGCCAAAGAGACAGTGGTAAGGAGTATCATTTTGCAGTGTTGGAGTTGGTAGCCTATTTATAATATGGGCTGTAGTGGTGAAGGCATAAGGCCAAAATGTAACGGGGAGTTGAGCATGATGAAGAAGTGAGAGCCTGGTTTCAACAACATGGCGATGACAACGTTCGGCAAACCCATTGTGTTCGGGAGTGCGTGGAGGAGAAGTGAGATGAGCAATGCCATTGTCTAGGAGGGTGGGATGGAGCTTTTTGTATTCACCACCGTTATCCGAGAAGAATTGGCGAATGTGTTTTTAAAAATATGTTTCAATAATAGCTTTAAAGCGATGAAATGTGGGTGGGTTTCAGATTTCTTTTTAAGTGGGTATAACCAGAAATAATGAGAGTAGTGATAAAAAATATGACATAATATCAATAAGAATCAAAGGAGATGATAGGGGCAGTCCAAACATTAGAGAAAATGATATCAAGAGGGGCACGAGAGGTAAATGTGGACTGGGAAAATGAAAGCTTGTGACTTTTATAAATCAAATAGGAATTACAATAAAAAATTCCTAGATTTAAGGTATGATTAAGAAGTTTTAAAGAAACGTGAGAGGGGTGGCCTAAACGATGGTGCCACAAGCTTGAGGTGGTGCGAGAGACATGATGCACCGTAGGAGACGAGGGATGCCACTCATACGTCCCTTCATGCAGTTGACCCTGAAGGAGAATAGTGCCCGTCGAGAGAGCTATGAAACAAAAAGAAGTGGGTGAGAATGTAGCAGATACATTATTGTCTCGACAAAATTGGGGGACAGATAAGAGTTTATGAGAAATAAAGGGAACAACTAAAACATTATTGAAAATAATAGAGTGAAGGGTGAATGAACTAGAGTGCATTATGGGTAATGCCGAGCCATCACTAATGACAAGATCATCCAGACCTTCATAAGGTGAGTGAAGAGAGAGAGTATTAAGGTCATTAGTGATGTGGTGCGAGACACTACTGTCAATCAGCCAAGATGAAGAGGTGGGAGCTGAGATAGTTGCAGTGTTCGCTTTAGGCTGGCGGTGGCGAAAGGTGGTTGGGGATGGCGGAAATTGAACTTGGGGATAAAGGCGAGCAAATTCCTTGCGCTGAGAGATGACATGGCCAACTTCTCGGCAGAACTGACACTTTCCCTTAAAAGGTTTCAGGTTCTTGGGTGGGTGAGGGTAATAGCCATTAGTAGAGGATGAATGGTTCGAACCACGAGTTGAGTTGGTGTGGCGGGGTTGAGTTGTAGGAGATGGGTAGCAATATTGTGCAGCATGGGCCGAAGGCAAAAAAGTAGTGGGTTGAGGGTTGGGCTTAATGCTTAACTCATGTTGGATGAAGAGCCTCAAAAGAGATGGGTGTGTCACAGGCTTGAACCGCATCAATAACTAGCTTATAAGCTTCATCAAGACCGGCCAATACTTTGGAAATAATGTCCTCAGCATCAACAGGTTTGTCGAGTTGGGCGAGTTCGTCAATACAGGCTTTAATGGCATGCGTAAATTCAGTGTTAGACATGTCACCCTTGGTGATGTGGGAAAGACGATCTTTAAGTTGAAGAATGTGGCCGCATAGAGTGTTTAAGACTTTTTTTAAGATAACCGTTAGGCTTATTTAGGATTTTTGAAAGATTTTCCCAAAATTTTATTTTAATTAGAAAAATACCCAAGTTTTTCTTATAAAAATATTTATTATTTTCTTCTTGATTTGCCCTAATTAATTCCCTTTTATTTTAATAAAAATAGTTTATTTAATTAAATTCCCTAGTAAATTCTTATTTAACTAAAATTCTTAAAAATTAGATTTTGGGGCATTTCATGTATGGACAGTGTTTAAGACTTTCTTAAGATAACCGTTACAAATATGAAAGATCCTTTGCAGATATCTTACTCATGCGTACTTTGTGAAAATATAATATGAAGAGAGGTAAATAAAATACTAGAGCATCTCATTATCCGTGGAACTTATAAGAGTTATACTAGATGGATATGACATGGATAGCCACTTCTTAATGAACCTAGTGTGGTTGACCACAATGATATTGAAGCTATAGATGATTTTCCTTACATGGAGGATTAGACAAACAATTTTGAAGAACATTTTAGAGACCATCCAAAATATTGGAAAAGTTGGTTTATGATTCGGAGATACCTTTATACAATAGTTGTACTAAATTGACAACAGTATCCAACGTATGACGATTGTACAACTTGAAGGCGGATAATGGGTGGAGCGATAAAAGCTTCACTTATCTTTTTGAGCTCTTGAAAGAGATGCTTATGGAGGACAATGTGCCTCCTCCCTTTACTTATGAAACTAAGAAGATTTCGTGCTTTATGAGTTTGAATTATGAAAAGATTCAAGCTTGTCCTAACAATTGCATTTTGTTTCATAATGAATATGCATCATTAGATAGTTTTCATCATTGTCAAGATACAAGAAGGATAAGGTTCCTAATAAGGTATTATGGTACTTTTCAATTATATAAGAACCCTTTTAATGGAAACGCAAACTATAGTTTACAGTTGGTTATTCTATTGATCTACAATCTTCCTTCATCATTATGCATGAAGAGAAAATGGATGATGTTATCCTTACTTAAATCCGGTATAAATCATTTGAGTAATGAATTTGAATTTAGTTTAGATCTTGTTATTGAGGATTTAAAGGACATGTGGGATCACGGAGTTGAAGTAGTTGATAGAAGGAGCCAAGAGCCTTTTAACTTGAAAGCGATGTTAGCTTGTACCATATAGGTTTTCCCTAGTAATGGTAATCTTTTTGGTTATAGTGTACATGGATTATATGCATGTCCTATTCATGAAGATATACAAACGTTATCCAGCTATTGAAAAGTAGAAAGAATGCTTATCTTTGATAGCGTAGACTCTTACCTATGAATCATCATTATCGTAAGCAAAGAAAACCTTTTAATGAAAAGGTTGACGAATAAATATCTTCAAATATTATTATGGGATTTCAAATATTTGAAAAATTAAAAGACTTGAATGTTCATTTTAGGGAAAAAAACAATAAGAAAACAATTCCTTTAAGCGATTAGAAAAAAAAGGTCAATCTTCTTTGACCTTCTATATTAGATGAACTTGCACATATGACATAGTCTTGATGTAATGCATATCGATAAGAATATATCTGATTATCTAAGTGGTATGCTTCTCAATGTGCCAAAAAAGACAAATGATGGCATCGATTCTTGATTAAACTTAGTCAACATGGGTATTAGAATAGAACTACAAATGCATAAGGTAGGAAATATAACTTTTTTACCTCCTACATCTTATACTCTTTTCAAAAAAGAGAAGTTATATTTCTGTGTGTTTACATAGAGTGAAGTTTCTCAAAGGATATCCATCCAATGTTAAGAAACTTATTTTGATGAAAGATTTGAAGTTAATGGATATAAAATCCCATGATCATCATATTTTCATTCAAAACTTATTATGGATCACTATAGTTCTATCTTACCAAAGTGGGTTTGAAGTGCTATCAGCAAATTTTGTTTCTTTTTCAAGAAACTATGTAGTGATGTTATTGACCCTACAAGTTTGGACAAATTGCAGAGTGTGATTCTGACTATATTATGCCACCTTGAGATGTATTTCATCCATCATTCTTTGTAACCATGATTCATCTAACATTTCACTTTGTTAGGGACGTTAGATTATTTAGACCAGTTTATTTCCATTAAATGCATCCATTTGAAAGGTATATGAAATTATTAAAAGGATATGTGAGGAGTCCAAATAAGCCTGAAGGTTGCATTGCTGAGAGTTATCTTGTAGAGTGAGTTTTGTTGTGAGTTCTTACCTAATGATAATATGATAGGCCTTCCTAGACCATGACATTTAGGTAAAGAGGAACAAGGGAAATGGTACAAAGGATTTCACACTGTCATAGTTGATGATGATCAAATGTCCTTCACAATAGAGATAACGTTTATCCATATGTGGATCAACACATGGATACTTTGAGAGTATCAAATCCATCTAGGAGTGAGAAATGGATGTTAGATAAGCACAATATATCCTTATTGGAGTGGTTATCATCTCAATTTTTTAAATCTGATACTAATTTATATTGGTTTATATGCCCTCCTCGTAGGAAGGTGATGTCTTACTACTCATATATGATCAATGGTTGTACTTTTTACATAAAAGAGAAAGATGGTAAGAGCAATATGAAAATAGTGGTGGAAGTGTAATATCATATTCTATGCATATATCAAGTGTTAGAAATAAAAACCATGTTTATACATCAATGACATACTATAGGGTGACAGAGCACATATAGCTATTGGATTACACCACGTTTAGAGTTCCTTTATTCGAATGCAAATGGATTGACAATAAAAATGGAGTTTGTCCTAAGAATTTGGATTTAAAAGAGTGGATATTTCAAGGCTTAATCATAAGCAAGACCCATTTTAAAGCAAAATAGGTATTCTATATTACTGATCCAATTGACAAACGGTGGTCCATTATCTTGAATGTAAAAAATAGGAAGATAACATATAATGAGAGAATGGTTTGACTACTAACTTACTTTTACTATCCAACTATGATGACACTACCAATAACCTATATGTACAGGATGATCACGAACTAGGGTTTTATGTACTTAAATCAAAGTTTATGTGTGAAGAGGACATATACCGCAAATCAAAGCTTTATAGATGAAAGGTTTAATTAATTCCTATTTGTTTTTTTGTTTTATTTTGTGCATAGAGATTTATTTTTTATATTTTGACTATATTGCATCACATATTACTTTAATTATGTGTTGTTTTGTTTTATTTCATACATAAAGGTTAATTTTTGTTTATATTTTTGCTATATCGCATAACATATCGCTTTAATTACTTCTTAATCTATAATTTGTGTTCCTTTTTTTAGGTATGGATCCACGTGAGACAACATACATGTTTATGAGGTTGGAAAAACACAAAGAAGGGGAGAATTAGATTAACATAAATGGTTAGAAATAGAGAAAATAATATTAAGTTTGATGTTGATTTTGATAAATTCGGGTAGCTAGTGAGTGAGAATAGGAATTTTTTCATTTATTATTGTAACTCTAAGGGTCTGTGCACACATCCTCTTCACTCATAGGACTTAGATGGATTCCCCAAAAGAGTGTGAAATGACACTATAGTATGATTCGAATATTAGAAATAGATATTAATTTTTTTTGTTATTACCATATGATAATTTAATTATATGCATCAAAACTATTTGATTTTTTAATATTGTACAATGATTTAATGTTGGAAAAAAATATAAGAAACTTGTTATGAGTGAAGCTTCAAGGTCCTAGATGGAATTGAAGTAGTGGATAGAAAAAAACCATATGCACGTAACTAATAGTACTATCATGTCCATGCATCTAGATATCTATAGCGGTATGATCACCCTTGACCAATAGAGGGAGTTCTATTCATGGAGGACTTTAGAGGAATATAAAGTACTTAAGAACATATTATTATTAACTTTTTAAATATAACTAGAGTGTACTTAGCTTACAATTCCAGCTAACATAATATATTTATTCAATGTGATAGGAGCAGAGCACTACGAACAAACATAATGTGGAGGAAAACATTTATGCTCACAAAACAAGGCATAGAAGCAACAAAGTCACTATAGAAGCCTTTGTCTACAAGGTAAGTAATGAATGATTATTTACGAAAGATTGGTTACATTTTTATTACAAATTTTTATGATGATTATTTATAGGATCGTATGTGCTCATTTACTTTGTTTGTACCTAGAATGTAAATATGAATGAAAATAAATTATATAAGGCTTTGTCTAAAAGGTAAGTAATGAAATTATAAAGTTATGTATTTTAATGTAAACCTTATGAATTATGACTGCTTGTTTTAAATAAGGCAAATGCTGATGTCAGTAAAAGTATCTTAGAAATATCCGTAGCACGGTTTTTTATAGGAAAGAAAGTGGTATATTAAGGATCATTTGTGTTATATATATATATATATATAAAAGGAAATATATGACAATTATTAGCCAAAATAGTCGTGTATATCCATAACAAACTCCTAATACTTTGAGAGAACGAATATATGAAAATTTTAGTTAATAACCGCCATATATTTTATTTCAGTGAAATATTTAGAAGGATCGTGTCACGGATATACACGAAGAATGTGGTTTAAAACCACTGCATGTGTGTCTATATATTTATATAGTATTTTATTTAAACCTTAAAATTTGCCAAATTTTAAAAGTTATACGATAATATATTATATAACAGTTATAAACTACTACTGTATATTTTTAACTTTTTTAACCGTCGTCTACTTAGAGTTATGCACAACGGTTTGTCTTTAAACGATAGCTCCACAAAATGTACTCATTTTAGAGGACAAGGATGGTTTTTAAGGTTAGGATGGATTTAAACCTATTAATCCTTGTAAACTTTTTAATTATTTTTTCCGTCCTTTTCATTTTTTCATTTTGTGATTTCTATTCAGAATGACCATTAGACCGTTCTATCGTGTCAACAATTTATATATATATATATATATATTCAATAAATGACACACAGTTATGAAAAAAATATTATTTTTTAATTCATACATTCTTTCTTTAATATAATTCTTTAGAGTTTAATCTTTATTCGAATGAAATTTCAATTGCCATCCAATCTTTGACCCATAATATCTTATCTCTCAATCACAACGCATACCAATAATTAAAAAGGTAAGTTCAAGAAATAAATTTACATTTTTTAAAGTAGAGTTTAAAATGATGATGATGGGATGGCATTTTGAGATTTTAAAATTGAACTGTTGATATTTTCCAAGAATATACACATATCTACATAATAATATTTAAATTGATAAATTTTGACTTTTCTAAAATTAAAAAGATAAGAACTTAATATATATATATCAAACGGGAAAATATTTTACAAGTTAATTATGCACAGGTCATCAATCATCTTCTATCATGACATCTCGCTGAACATAAACTCTAGATACTTAACAACTGTTGGGTGTATAGTATAGAAATATAATAAAATACCAGAAATAGTTTATCCGAGCCCACCGAATTCATGATGTTTCCTTAAGACGATTTTGCTCCCTCACACGGTGCTCAAGGTTGTGAAGAATCGTCTTCTAGGATAGAACGGATTTTCGTTCCTATCAGATGTAGCACTTTAATCTAATAGAATTCCAGCAAACACAACATTATGCTTGTACTCAACTAGGAATATAGGAATCGAAAAAGTAGAGAGAGAGAGAGGAGAGAGAACTATTGGAATTTTTGAAAAATCTGAATTTCCGAATTAATTTTTCCGGTTGATGGTGGAGGCTATTTATAGAGTTAATGAAGTCCCTTTGAAAAGACACCAAGTCAACATTCATGACTCTTCAAATTAATTCAAATGAAAAGACACCAAGTCAACAATCATGACTTTTCAAATTAATTCAAATGAAAAGGCACCAAGTCACCAAACATGACTTTCCAAATTAATTCAAATGAAAAGGCACCAAGTCAACAATCATGACTTTTCAAATTAATTCAAACGAAACCCTCTTATATATATATATATATATATATTACAATCTATTTAACAATCCCCTACTAGATTGTAATATATCACAAGTATGAACAAATTATGCTTAAATTAGTATCTCTCACATTACCCTACCACAAAGTAATAATATATTTTCGTGGAATGCGTCCATTCCCTGTATGAAAGATAAAATTAACTTTCATTCCATAATTACTCCAACTGAGCACAAGTGAAGAAAACTGCATCTGGATAAGTAGTTTGATACTTTGAACTTTCTATAGTGAATTTCTATCGGGTTTACTAGCCAATTAGTGGATAGATCTGCCTTGAACAGTCAGTCGTCTAGTGTAAACCGAGACAATAGAAAACACACAGCTTCCTTCAAGCATAGTTGGTTCTCACGTTTGTGTTCGTTTCGGCCATGAACACCTCCTGGTTCTGTGAGTGTGTTAGACAATTCAGCCTTCAATATTCTCACAGAAGCGGCCCCTTCCCACTCACATAGGTGATCTCCTAATTATTATATCCTTTAGATATTTTACTTATACATGTTAAGTTATAGGGATCATTAAAAGTATAGCTTAACCTTATCCTTTCTTTTCACTATTTCATCATAGGAATGGGTAGATAAAAATTAGATTCCTTAGTGCAACACCGAGTCATCCATAGTTCAGTTTTCCCATTGAACCTAGATCTTGGGATCTCTAGTCAACTAGGTTGGGTTGCCACCATGACGACTCTATATATCCATAGGCTTTAGGCCCATTCCCCTTGATGAAATTTCTACTTGCTTTCTAGTTAATACCTTAGTAAGCAGATCCACAATATTATCCTTTGACCTCACATAATCAATTGAGATAATTCCACTAGAAAGCAACCTTCTAATGGTATTATGTCTACGACGAATATGTCTAGACTTACCATTATACATCTTACTACGTGCCCTACCAATTGCAGACTGGCTATCACAATGGATACGTATGGGTGGAACAGGTTTTTCCCAACATGGGATATCTTCTAGGAAGTCTCTAAGCCATTTAGCTTCTTCCCCGGCTTTATCTAAAGAAATAAATTCAGACTCCATTGTTGACTTCGCGATACATGTTTGTTTAGATGATTTCCAAGATATTTCACCACTTCCAAGAGTGAACACATATCCACTAGTAGACTTAGAGTTCCTGGAATCCGATATCCAATTCGCATCAGTGTAGCCTTCTACCACTACTGGATATCTCTTGTAGTGTAATCCAAAGTTCTTGGTGTGCTTTAGATATCCTAGAACTCGAATGATCGCTTTCCAATGTTCCCTATTAGGGTTACTGGTATAGCGACTAAGCCTGTTAACTGCATTAGCAATATTCGGTCTTGTGCAATTCATGAGATACATAATACTGCCTATTATACGTGAATATTCTAATTGTGAAAAACTGGCACCCGTATTTTTCATCAAATGAATATTCACCTCCAATGGTGTCTTAGTTGGGTTAATATTGTACTCCTTGAATCGATCAAGTATGTTTTCAACATAATGAGATTGAGACAATATTAATCCATTAGATGTTCTAGACCCATGTCTTTCATATCAAAACTTCGAGTGAGCATCCATTTGGTAGAGTTAATAATATCATTATTATTACCCATTATGAGCATATCATCTACGTATAGACACAGTATAACATAGCCTTTATGAGTATCTTTGACATAAACACATTTGTCAGACTCATTTATCCTGAATCCATTTGACAACATTACACTGTCAAATTTCTCATGCCATTGCTTAGGTGCCTGTTTTAATCCATAGAGAGATTTAATAAACCGAAAGACTTTTTTCTCTTGACCGGGAGAAATGAACCCCTCGGGTTGTTCCATATAGATCTCTTCCTCTAATTCACCATTCAAGAATGCTGTTTTTACATCCATTTGATGTACTTCAAGACCCTTTACATCTCCTATTACCAATAGCATACGTATAGACGTAATTCTTGTAACTGGTGAATATGTGTCGAAAAAATCAACATCTTCCTTTTTCTTGTATCCTTTAACTACAAGCCTTGCCTTTTATTTGTCAATTGAACCATCGGCCTTTAATTTCTTCTTAAAGATCCACTTACATCCTAGGGGTGTATTCCCAGGAGGCAAGTCCACTACTTCCCATGTGTGATTTTGCATGATGGATTCAATTTCACTATTTATTGCTTCTTTCCAATAAGAAGATTCAGGAGAGGATATAGCTTCTTTAAATGTTTGAGGCTCATTTTCTAACAAATATGTTAGATAATCAGGTCCAAATGATTTAGAGATCCTAGCTCTCTTACTTCGTCTAGGTTCATCTAAATTAACTTCTTTATTCCCATCACCAATAGACTCTCTTAGCCTCTTTAGTAAAATTGATTCATTATTCATTTTGTAGGGAAAAATATTTTCAAAGAATATAGCATCCCTTGATTCTATAATAGTGTTAGCATCAATATCAGGAACCTCTGATTTATGGACAAGGAAACGATATGAACTACTGTTATGTGCATAACCAATAAATACACAATCAATGATTTTCGGTCCTAACTTAGTCCTCTTAGGTTTGGGAATTTCTACTTTTGTTAAGCACCCCCAAACCTTTAAGTATTTATAGTTAGGCTTGGGACCTTTCCATAACTCATATGGAATATTGTGGGTTTTCTTATGAGGCATCTTATTGAGAATATAATTTGCAGTTAATAAGGCTTCCCCCCACAAGTTTTGGGGTAAGCCAGAACTAATCAACATGGCATTCATCATGTCCTTCAAAGTTCTATTCTTGCGTTCTACAATTCCATTAGATTGAGGCGTATAAGGAGCAGTAGTTTGGTGAATAATACCATTTTCTAAACAAACTTGTTCAAAAGGGTATTCGTATTCACCTCCTTTATCGCTTATTATAGCCATAATCTTTCTACCAAGTTGATTCTCAACATCTGCTTTGAAGTGTTTAAACATATCAATTGCTTTATCTTTGCTTCGTAGCACACACACAGCAATAACGGGTGCTATCATCTATGAAAGTAATAAAATACTTTTTACCACCTCTAGTTTGCACAAATTTTAAATCACACACATCAGTGTGAATTAAATCTAGAGGTTCTGTGTTCCTTTCAATAGAATGAAAAGGTTTCCTTGCCATCTTGGCCTCAACACATATTTCACATTTATGATTAGGATTAAAATCACATTTAGGCAAACACTCTAAATTAATTAACCTTCGAATGGTATCATAATTAACATGTCCTAATCCTTCGTGCCAAATATTAAATGACTCAGACATATAGGAAGAATAAACACTCATATTATTAATAACTTTGGGTACAAAATTCATTACATTCATCTTAAAGAGCCCATCACTGAGATAGCACTTTTCTACAAACATCTCATTCTTAATAAGTATAAATTGATCGGATACAAAGATCAACTTAAAACCATTCCTACTTAGTAGGGATCCTGAAATTAAATTCTTCCGGATATCTGGTACATGGAGCACATCATTCAAAGTAAGGTTTTTTCCGCTTGTCAATTTTAGTATCACCTTTCCACGACCGATGACCTTAGAAGATGAAGCATTTCCCATGAAGAGTTGTTCTTCATCATCTTCTATAGGTTGATACTCAGAAAACATCCACTTGTTACCACATATGTGACGAGTGGCTCCGGTGTCTACCCACCATTCCTTAGCATTGCCTATAAGGCTGCATTGTGACACTACTGCGGATAGATTGATAACATCAAGATCTTCAGATAAGTTGTCTATCTCTGTGACATTCGCTTGAGCATTTCTTTTCTTAGACTTTTTTGGATTGCGACAATCCTTTGCACGGTGTCCTTGCTTGCCACATTCATAGGATTTTCCCTTGAATTTCTTGGAGACATTAGATCCTGTATTATAACTATCTCCATTGTGCTTCCTTTTCTTTCTCTTCTTTGATCTGTTTTCCACCATATTGGCTCTTGATGCCATTAGATTTGAGCCTCCGGACTTGCGGTTGTCTTCCTCAATTCTTAGACGGACTATGAGATCCTCAAGTTTCATTTCCTTACGTTTATGCTTAAGGTAGTTCTTAAAATCTTTCCAATATGTTGGTAATTTTTCAATTACCGCTGCTACCTGAAAGGACTCACTCAGGGACATACCCTCGGCATGAATGTCATGAATAATAACCTGAATCTCTTCCACTTGGGATATTACCGACTTGTTATCCACCATTTTATAATTGAGAAAATGACCAACAATAAATTTCTTTATTCCGGCGTCCTCTGTCTTATACTTGGTATCTAAAGAATCCCACAGTTCCTTTGCCGTTTTAGTACCAGAATACACATTATATAATGTGTCATCCAAACCATTTAGAATATAATTCTTGTAAAGAAAGTCGGAATGATTCCATGCATCTATTGAAGCCACTTTGACTACATCAGTCTCTTTTTCATCAACCTTTGGAGGAATCTCATTGAGATACTTTGCCAAATTTAATGTAGTCAGATAGAAAAGCATCTTCTATTGCCAACGCTTAAAATCCGACCCATTGAACTTTGGTGGCTTTTCACCAACACCCATAGGATTTGTGGAACTTGCAACAATGTTTGCAGATGAAGTCATTTCTGTTACAGAAACAGAAGTTCGACAAATAACAAAGGAGTAGAAGAAAACTAGTAGAATTATTTATCAAATAAATACCACTTTCTATACTATAACAAATAAAGGAAATAAAAAAAATCGTCTTAAGATTGTTGGGTGTATAGTATAGAAATATAATAGAATACCAGAATTAATTTATCCGAGCCCACCGAATTCACGATGCGTCCTTTGGAACATTGCAGTAAAGAAGGATACCCTATAGGTCAAATGGGTGCATACAATTTATATTAAACAAGGCTCTATGTGGGACTTCAATCCCACATCTTACACTTCCTGGATTTTTCTCAAGATTCTACACATTAGAGTTGTTATGCAGAGCTTCATTTTGAATTGTGAGGCAACTCAGATAGAGTATAGTATCAAAGCAACTTATAAAGCCATTAGACTACCACAAGATAAGTAGCCTTGGACAAAGTTGTTATGGAGATCTATTTCTACTCCAAGATTAAATTTTATTGCTTGGCTTACTTGGAGAAATAGATTGTTAACTAAAGTAAAACTAAGAGAGATAGGCATGGCAGTGGACCCATTCTATATTTTCTACCATCAAGATAATGAGACCAGGGACCATCTATTCTTATTTTGTCCTACTACATCCATAATTTTGAGAACCATTAGGAGAGTGGCTGGTAGAAGTGATCCTATCTTGGGATGGGAACAGGAGGTCAAGACCTTAATTACAAGAACAAGGCAAGTAGCAAAGAAGAAACACATTTTAGGGGCTCTATTTGTCTCTTACATTACAATTGTTTGGCATGAAAGGAATCTTAGAATTTTTCAAAACAATACTAGGCAATCATGTGTTCTTTTGGGAATTATTATGAATGTATCTAGGAGGCTTGTCAATCATACTTATTCTGCTAAGTATGTTAGATGGTCAGGGATGCTTGATGAAATTGATTGTACTGCTAAGTTGTAATCTCTATTTCAATAGTAATAAATTCTACTTATCGAAAAAAAAAATATCCTTTAATATTTATAATTTTTCACTTTTTATTTTCAATCATCAAAGGGACCTCATACGTTAAGCAATGTCATTAGTCTTATTTTAATGGTAACAAATGGGTCTAGAAAACTATTATGTTTTGTTAAGTGTGCATCAACTATGACTACAAAAAATATATCATAACACACTTACTAAGGTCATTTCTCTTAAGTTCAAATTTAAAAGAGCAGTCAAGTTTCAAAGCATAAGAGATTACTCATTGATGATCACCAACACTTCAAGTTATATTTATAAGTCTTATGTATTCTTGTACATAGTTAAGTTCTTAAAATTTCATTTTTATTTAAACTCTTTAAAAAAAATTTAAACACTTAACTTCAATTCACTCCTATCTAATCTTAATTTCTAAATCTTTCCATGTGCTTTTTAATTTATTTTTTTACTTCTAGTTAAAACTAGTCGACATATCTAAAGTCTAAAAGACTAGTTTGGTTTAAACGTAAGACATTAAACACGTAAAAACTCAAAAAAAATTAACTAACAAAACAAATCAATCAAATGGTTCATTTAATTGATTGACTAGTTGGTGAACAGATTAACTAGTCTGACTTATCCAATCTATAGGTTTTGCTCCTACAGAAACCCATTCCTCTTTATTTAACCACATCGACAAGTTTCATAGGTTGGAATGACAGGTTTAAAAACCAAATGGTTAGCTTCACCACCTAGACCATAGGTTTAACTTTAATAGTAACTCATTTGTCTCTATTTAAACACATTGATTGTCCAACCAAACCAATAGCTAGGGTTGGAAACCAATCAACTAGTTTTACCAACCAATCTATTGATTTTGTTCCTTTAGATACCCATTTGTATCTATTTAAACACATTAATTCATTTTATCTAACCAATTATCTTGTTTGGAAATTGATTGATTGGTTTAAGAAACCAATCCTTAATTTCTTCTCTTACAGACACCTATTCATCTCTATTTAAACACAATGATCGATTTTGTGAAATTAATTTACTAGTTTAACCAATCAGATTAAGGTTTTAGACAGAGTTGGAATATGATTTTTTCCTAGGTAGTAAATAGATCAACTAGTTTGAGTAAACTGATCAACGGTTTTGAATGACATAGTGAGTTGTTTACTAAGCCATGGTATTGTTCAAATATGTTCAAAGGGATAATAGAGTACAACGCGAAACTAATCAACTAGTTTAAGTAATTGTAACTTTCTCATCTTAGGTTTCAACATATTCAATCAATTTGATTTATCAACCAATAGATAAGGCATGTACTTAACTATTTGGTTTGCCCAAACCAACTGACTAGTGAACATTAAATGTTAATTTTCTGTCTGTTAAACAATACAACTTTTTGGACTCTTTGTGTATGATGACTACTCGGTGAGAGTGATCCTTATAAGAAGCTTCGTCAAACTTTTATTAGAAAAAATTTCAATTACATTTTCTTTTCAATTAATTTTCTAAAATCTCAATCATTCAATTTCTCAACAAAACTCTCTTAATTTTCAGATCCTGAAATTTATTTAAAAAAATTTGCTCATTGCTCACTTCACTTAGATAATTTTGCTCTATAATTATAATCCCACCTATTAAATCTCACTAGATGACATCTCATCCAAAGTGGTACACTTTCATATCTTTATTTTTGGTGAGAATCAATTATAACCAAAACCACCTTGCAAAATTCATTAACAAGGGGTTAGTTAGTGTTTGCCTATCAATATTGAGATATCATTGTTGAAATTCAACAGAAGATAAATAAAAGAAATTGCAAATCATCCCTTATAGGATAATTGATATTATAAGACTCATAAATAAAAAGAAGAATGATCATCAATAAAAACATGTCATATGTTCATAATCTGAAAGGGAGAACCTTTTGATAGTGGATATAGAGAGTAAACTACTTTTGAACCATGGTATTCTATTCCCTTAAAATTTTTCCATTCCCTTCTATCTAAATCAATATTAGTACTATATTTTATAAGGGAGAGAAAATGTTTCTTGAAAGAGAATGAAAAATGAAAAAGGAGGTTATGTTTTCTATGAAATAGCTCACAAAAGAAATTATATACTCTCAAATATGGTTAAATAAATATTTTTTTTGGAGCTAATTACTAAGTTATGCATAATTAATAATGTGAAAAAAGAGAATGAATACATTCAAGGTTAGTTATATCTAGAGAAGAGTAGAAAAAAAATGCTAGATAATAGCTAGCATAACTCTAATTTAAAATAATTATAGATTGATATACAATAGCCCCAATTGGTTACTCACTCTCTCTCCTCCCCTAACTTCAACTTATTTTTTAATAATTAATTTTTACAAAAAAATTTCAAAAAACTAATCCTCCATTTTAGGTGTACGCTTTTGCTTCCAAAAAGAGTGGAAATGTAAAACGGGTGTATAAAAATAGTGCATATACATACCAATAATCTATGTGATGTACTATGGTACATATAAGAAAAAAAATAATTAAATCCTAATCTCAAATACATAGTAAATGGTAACTAGGAGCTGAACCCACAATGAACAATTCATAATTAAGAATTTCATAATTAATATCAAATCCCTAGTTGTTTAGTAACATTGATTTTGATAGCTAATGCCATACTATTGATAAGTAATAAAATGGAGTGATCAATAATAAATGGATAATGATGGGAGAAAATCAATTATGGATTTAGATAATCAATTACGGATTTAAACTATGAAATAATTATCTAGCAAAGATATATTCTAATTTATCTAATGGTGGCATATGGAAACTCATAACAATTCATTTCTTTCTTTTCTTTCAATTCCAATAAGCCCGTAAATTATTTTCTAACCAATTAAGAACCTAGGTTATGAATAATAGATTCAATTAATGGTGGCATTTCAAATAGAAAGTGATGAACTACAACTATAATCACATAAGCTCAGATCACACAATTGTATGAGTTAATAGAAAAGATTAATGATTAACCTTTTTCTACTTTGGTAATGATAATTAACAAATACGTATTAATTTCATCATCCTAGCTTTGATTAGATCTTACACTAATGAGGTGATGATCATTCTAATTAGTGAAAACTCATAATCTATGATACAAAATCATTCAATTCTATCATTTAATTCAATTAGGTGTCACTTAGAATCATAATTCAAAATAGCTGAAACCCTAATCTTGTCATTGATTCCTCCTATCCTTTAAAAATTTACGCTGCCATATTTATAATCATAACAGCACAAAATCTTATTCAATATTTCATAATTAATATCAATGTTTAGCAACACAACATCAAAGAAAAATTCTTAAATGTCAAAAGAATAATGATGAAGTAGACAAAATGCACTTGTATTCAAACTCAAATGAACATTTCATAATTAAGAAATGTATGGAAAAGAATTTATTAACTTGAATCATAGGATACCAAGATTATGTTTGATCTCAATGGATAACGATCAATATAATTGCAATGATGAAATGTATCTACTAATAGGGAGAAAACATAGATTCGAGTTTTCAAGAAAAACCAAAAGAAATAACCTTCTAACCCATGGAAATAAGAAGATATATCAGGGAAAAGCCCATATGAGTAGTTAAAAAAATATTTAAACATGGTTTGTGTTTGTATATTATGGGGGTACCGTTTTTTTCTTTCCGAACTCACTAATATTTAAAAATTGAGATTCCTAATTATGATGGCAAAAACCCCCCAGTGCGTGTAAATAAACACTAGATTTCATGTTTCTTCTTATTTAACTTTTCCTTCTTGAAACGTTAGCATGAGATCTCATTGGATGTTTCTTCTCCATTTTTGGTATTTTCATCATCTAGTTGCATGTTTTTTTTTATGTCTTACTTGCTTCTCTTCCTTTTCCCTTTCATTTCTCCTTTAAATTTTTTCATTTTTATATTTTCTTATAAAACCAATTATAAAGAGAAAAACTTGAGAAAATATCAAACCTTATAAAAATATTGGGGAATAAATGACATTTTTACATAAAATAATAACATATAAATCTCAAGCATCAATTACCCCCATGCAAAAATCATTGATTTCCTCAAGCAAAAACATTATATTATAAACAACAAAAAAACTTTATGAAGTATAATTGAAATAGGTTCTAATCAATAAGAATTACAAGACTATGTTTATTCATAAATAAAGGTTAAAAACGTTGTGAGACTCAAAAAATTTATAAAAATCACAAAAAAATATATTTAAAAATGTTTTAGATCACTCATCTAACATACCAAATCAACAATTGTATAAAAATCTCAAGTTTTTAAGGAAGGATAACTAGTACAATTAGCATCTCATCAATCAAATGTAAAATAAGATTAATGAATATTAAAATAGTATATTCTCACTTTTCGCATGTGTAAACGCTCACTCTCATGTGTTTAGGGTGAAATGTGTTAACTCTCAAGTTTCTCAAAACGATTATGATCGTCCATATGTTTACCATTATTCTCAATTCATCTCCACTTAAAGGGAATAGAATAAATAAGAATCCAAAGGTCTTAAATTTGGTTATAATGGGGTTAGGGTTCTAAGGTAGGGTACAAGTTTGGGATTGTAGTTAAACTCAATTAAATACTGGTGGGGTATAATTTTGGGATTATAGTTAGACTCGATTAACTAGTGGAGCAACAATTATTTGTACTACTTCTTATTTTCCTTTCATTCACTTACACCTTTAAATAACACAACATTATTCTAATATCAACCCATTTTTGTTTCAATTTTCAAATAAGTGACATGATTTCTTTTTTATATACAGGCATAAATAAGGAAATCATATCTTTATTTTATAAATATTTAGCTACTCCATTTATTATTTCCATAACATCAACACCCCTATTTTTATATTTCACCATAGTGACAAAACAACATTCTCCTTTAAACAATATTGCTCCACTAGCCATAGAGTAGGAAGGGAAATATGCATGGATAACAGTTGCTAACTTAGGTTAGATTAATTAAATAAAGTTTAAGACTCAAAGGGGTTATACAATGGAAATCAATTTTAAATGTTTTCCATTTGGTCCATAGCTAAGAAAGAAGAGAACTAATAGAAAATTCTATTTCGACATATCATTGGAGAATACACACATAAGAAAATCTTGGATAAACAATGTATCCAATAGTTAGGCTCAAACACTCACAAAACTATATGTACTAATTCTAAATCTCATTTTATCTCAATCTCAATCAATACATGGGTTGATGAATAATAATTCTAACTTTCTTTCCTTTACCATTATCAAAATATTAAATTATATTTTTAAGGTTTGCCAGATGGTGATTAAATAGGTTCATTAAAAATTGGAAAAAGTATTTGTGAAAAGATTTAGTCCCTTTATGTAATCCCCTAAAATTTTAAAAAACCTATAATTTAATAAATAACTTTTATTTGAAATAAATTAGCTTTTAATATTATTGAATTTAATTATTTTATGGATTTTTGGGTGTAAAAATTTGGATAGGAGTATTTAATAAATTAAAAATAAATATTTTATTGTTTTATCACAATGTTCTTAATTAAATAACTTTTCAAACTAATATTTACTAAAAGTATCAATTTCGAACCAATATATTAAATTAAATTATTTATTAAAAATATCACATTTTATTATTTTCTAAATTAAATTAAATTATCCTCCCTTATTTTCTCATTTTCCTTTTTCTTTTCCCTCTCCTTTTTCTCCTCCTTGGGTCGCCCACACCGGCCTGTTCCCACCCTCCTTGAGCGCCTGGGCCAAAGGCCCATTTCTCCCCCTATTCTCCTTCTCCCATATGGCGCAGCCCAATCCCAACTGCCCCTCCTTTATTTTTCTTTTTCCTAGACCGGACTAGCCAATCTTCCTCCTCTACACCGACCGGTCTACTCCGCCCTCCTACCTTTTTTTTCTCTTCTCCTTGCTCATGACTGACCAGGCTCGACGACTCCATGCCTACCACCACCGAGCCGCCCTGTAACTGCCACCACTTACCACCGCACCTGCTCTATCTTCCTCTCTCTCTCCCGTCCATTTCTTTCTATTTCGAACCAAACTATCCCCTACACCCTCCATCCATGCCTGACTTCTTTCCTCTTCTTCTCCCTTCACCTCCCTGTCACCCGACCACCATCTACCACCCTACAGCCTGCCCCGATCGGCCACCTACTCCTCTTGCCTCTCCCTCTTCTTTTCTTACCCTCACCAGCCGTTTATTCCATCTAATTTTGAGCCCTCTTCTCCTTCCCTTGAGCCTCTTCTCTCCTTTCTCCTCCCTCCCTTTTTTCCCCTAGTTTTTGCACCACCGCCACCCTCCGCCGCTTACACCGCCGCACTACACCCTCTGCGCCACCTTCTGCCACCACCTCCTACTACCCTGCACCATCACACCATCCCCTCGAGCATCTTCACTTCCTCCCTTCTCCCTCCCTCTTATTTTCCTCCCCACTTTTCTCCCTTATCAGTAGGCTACCTACAACCACTCCTTCTGCCGCTATCCGGCCTCCTATGCCGCCACCAAACCCACCATTGGACACCCTACAACCTCCTATACGATCCCCATACATTGGTTGGGCGAAACAAGTCCTCGAACCCCTTCATTTGCCCCCCTTTTTCCTTCCTTCTCAGCGTCTCCACCTCGACCCACCTTGGCAGCCATCTTCGCCGCCTCGCCGCCGCCATCTCTGCCACATTTGGCCTCCAACAACCCATCCTTAGCCTCCACTTACACCCCCTCTTCACTCCTGCACCCTTACCTTGCCTCAAATCCTCCCTCATCTACCTCCTTTTCTAGCCTAAAGACCCCAAACTGAACCATCTCCCCCTCCCTTCTACCTCACCACCTTCAACCCCTTTCTCCCCCTTAATATGCATGTGACTCATGATGTTTATACAGCGTGAGCTCCTCCTTTGTTTTGGAATTTATTTGGTTAAATTATGAGGTATATTAATAGTTGATTAAATTGTATTATTAAATAATTTTTATAAATTTTTATTCTTTTTAAATTTCTAATTCTAATATAATAATTATTGATATTATTCTTAGGTGTTGAGTTGCTAATTAATCTTTCAATCTCTAACCAGGATACCGGTAAGGTTTGATTTTTGCGGGATTAAGGTAATCGTTAAACCTCACTTAAATGCATGGAAAAACGTATGCTAGCACATTAGGGATTTTAGTATGATTTTTTGCATGTATGTGTTGCCAAGTATGATAAGTGTAGTAATTATGAGGGGTAAATGGTGATATAAAAAGCGTAGTAGATCACTTGGTAACCTAAATCGGATAAGGGGTAATTTGGTAATTATGTAACCTAAAAGGTAATAGGGTAATTTGTCAAGTAAGGAAGGGATGGCTTAGTAATTATATAAGTAAGGGGTAAATAAGTAATTTAAACCTAACATGTCGTTGTGATTATGGAATTTCATAATATGATTTGAATAATGCTAATTAGCAAGGTAAGAGTATTTAATAATTAGTAAGTATCACAAGAACAAATCCTAATTCAAAATTAGATGAGATTATGATGGCCTTAATGATTTCTTTGTGTTATCTTGGATAACTGTCTGAATAAGAAATGACTAATGATGTCGGAACGATTGAAAGTGAATAAGTATCTAATTATTGTGCTTTTGGTGATTGCCTTAATTAAGACACTAATACTTAATGTGAAAGATCTCAAGATTGGGAATGGTGACTCTTTAGGGGTCGCTACCCTAAAGACGTGGTTTAGTCCACGATTATTCTGGTATTTGCTGGTGTGCCTTTGTGCCCCATCCAGGCCCTATATCTTACTCTATGTAGCTCTACGGACCTAGTTAGGGGGTATGTATACTTATGGATTAGGTATCCTTGTCGGTAAGGTACTGAGTAGCTTTATGCACCAGTACAACTAGGGTACCTTTGCGTCCCTAGGTTCTTGGTTTAAGGGCACTGAGTAGCTTGTATGCGCCGGTACGACCGGTGTACCTTTGTGTCTTGGGTTCTTGATCTCCCGTCCGAAGCAAATAAATATAATTATTGTGCTTATTAAAGAAAGGAAAAAAACTAATTACAAAAGTGAAAGATTAATGAGCTGAGCCAAGTTGACTTATGATTATGAGTACTGATCCACCGGATATAATAATGACCCAGAAGAGTGTTGCCCTGGCAAGTGATTATGAGTACCGATCCACCGGTTATAATATTGGCCCAAGAGCATGTTGCCCTGGCAAGTGATTATGAGTACCGGTCCATTGGATATAATAGTGGCCTAGGAGCTTTTTGTCTTGGATGATGATTATATATATTCCCTTCCATCGGCTAAAATAGTGGGGGTCCCGAGCTCAATAAAACAAGCATCGGATGTGAATAAATTATGGAAAGATATTAATTTTTTATAGTGAAACACCTTGTGAGTCGGGGCTAGACCGGTCCACCGGCGATTAATAGTGGCTAGGAGGGTTCTGCCCTGGAGACCGATCCACTGGCAATAATAGTGGTCAAGAGTGTTCTACCCTGTATGTATTCCAGTCCACCGGCTATAATAGTAGGGTTCCCACACTCACTTGGATATAACCAAAGAAATGATTGAATAATGATGGACTAATGGATTAAGGCCCAAAAGTATCGATCGTATCTTATAACTTGTTGATATGTGGCAACCTTGTTATTTATGTGATTGTTATGTATGCACCTCTCATTACGTATGTCTATAGCTTGCATTATATGTTGCATTGCGGGCCTTTTTTTAAGTGTGGCATTAAAGGGTTACTCAATACCATAGTACTGAAGGGATTCCCTTCGTGGGGCCCCTACCTATTTAATCGGCAGTGCCCCTTGTAGGTCTTTTCAGGTGCTACTCAAGTGGGGAATGGGAAAGAAATAAAGGAATTATCCGGTACCGTTAGGGTTTTTCTCTTTCTCTTTTAAATTCTTGGTTTTAATGTTAATGTTACTAAAGTAACCATCATTGGTGGATTTTATTCTTGTAAATGATTTGATGCTCTACTCTGATTTGAAAATGGATTGTAAATTATGTTTTACACTTTTATCCTTAGAACTTAGTACTGAAATGAAATACCCCAAAACCCTAATTTAGGAATTATCGCATAATAACGACTTGTTGGGGAAAAACTAAGGAAATAAATTTATTTAGTAAATAAAGAGGAAATTAATTGAGGAAGATAAGGAGAAAATAATAAATAAGTTAGTTAGAAAATTTTGGGCTCTTTGCTAATTAAAATGGAAGTTAAAGATAAATTATCCAAAATAGCCTTATTAATTTAAAAATGAATTTCATTATTATACTTAATGTAATTATTATTAAGTTTAAATATCTAAACTAAATATATAAATAAATCAGGACCAAATACTCCAACCCAACCATTTTATCATTTCCATAGCCCTTTTTCTTATCCTTTTTCTTTCTTCTTTCTTTATTTAATTTTTCTTTCCCTCCGTCGGTTGGGCCTTTCCCGTGGCCCAGCTTCCCCCTCTATCCTTTTTCTCCTTCCTCGCGGCCTAGCATCGTTCGGTGGCTGTCACCTGGGTGCGACGCAGCGTTTTACCCTTCAATCCACCAAAGCGCTACGTCGTGTTAAATGAGTCTTATGACTGTTGCCCATCCAGCGACGCGACGCCGCGTTTTGTCCCTCTAACCACTGAAACGCCGCGTTTGGTTTATGAACTTTATAACTGTTGCCAAACCAGCCGGCTCTCTCTCTTTTCCTTTTTCCCAGGACCGCCGGTCCACCTATGTCGTCGTCTTCCTCCTCGCGCAGGCCTACAACTCGCAGCCTGCCACCACCGACAGCCGCCTGCCGTCCGGCAGTCCTTCCCTGCCATTTCCATCCCTTTCTTTTCCCCATTTCGACCCAGCATGTCCGTCCTACCCCTCACCCGTCCTGTCTTCTTTCCTTTTCCCACACCCAGCCAAACACATCCTGCAAACCTGCAGGGCATGCGCCGGCTGCCACCACCGGACGGCCACCTGCCGCACCTGCTTGTATGTCCTCTCCGTTCTTTGTCATTTTACCCCTGCCAATTTCCTATATATACCTCCCATTGGCAGCCATAATCAGCTCCCTTTTTGATTTTTTCCCCGAAACCTTATGTAACACCCCAAAATTCACTAATTTTTCTTTTAAACGGAAGCAATTAAGATAGAAACACTTAAAACCTATGAATTATGAGAATGTTACCGCCACACTTAGTACCAAACCGGTTCTCTCCAACCGTTCCAGTACCAAGTGCTAAGGCTAAATAAAATATTTACGTTAAATTCAAATTAACAATTCATAAAAGGATTCGAAAGATCATACAACAAAGTCAGAGTACGAGAAATTAAGAGTTAATTACAATACCCTTGAAGTTTCAAATAACACTTGTAACTTCTAAATAGAAATAAATTTAAACAAGATAAAACCTGATGGGTCAAATTCTGGATTGCCTACTCACTCAAGTCAGGCCTGCCACCCCAAACAGTCTCTGATCTTAAACCTGCAAAAGAGGTCTGCTCCCCACCATCAGTGGATCATCATAGGACCCATCAACCAAGGTAGTATCAATACGGGTCCAGTACTGAGTAAGGTGACTTGATCACTAAGGCCAACACACAAACACATAAATCATGCACGACGTAAAAGAGCATATTCATAAATGCATATGATCAACCAGGTAAATGTACAAAGGCTCAATTGTAGACAGGATTAATTTTTAAATTAATCTTTGATCAGAATTCATTTCACACCATACTTTTTATCAAGTCCATACGAGTATGGGAACCCCACTATTTTGCAGGTGGATTGGTCTCCAGGGCACTCTGGCTCCTGGCCACTATTATAGCCGGTGGATCGGTCACTTAGGGTACATGCCCTACCACTATTATATGCCGGTAGATCGGTCTCGCCCCTTCTCGCACGGTGTTCCACTGTAAGTAGATAATGTCTTCCCACTTATTATCCACATGTATAGTTTGGTTCGTTGAGCTCGGGATCCCCCACTATTTTAGCCGGTGGATTGGTCAGTAGGGTAACATACCCTACCACTATTAAGCCGGTGGATCGATGACCAGGTTACCGCAGTACCTGGCCACTATTATGCCGGTGGATCGGTCTGGGCCCAGCTCAACATCTTTCACTTTACGTGATTAATATATTAATTATCTTATTCAAAGACTTACCATAATTACACTTAATCACCACATACACATGATAACACCAAAAACCCTAATCAGCCACCATAGACCTCAATTAACCACAACAAACCATAATTCAGTCTCCTCCATACCCTTATTTTTCCCCACGTGCTATTTTTCATCCCAAGTGCTCAAACACCCAAACAACACTTACATTACATTCCTTACATCCCAAATTAACTTTCCATACGTAAATTTAATACCCATGCAGACATTAATATCCCTATGCAAACCTTCGAACCTTTTCATGCAAACCCTAGAATTCCACGTGAAACCCTAAATTCAACCATGCAAACCCTAATACCACCATACCACCATCAATGTCACCATGTAAGTCCTAATACCACCATACAACTACAATTACCACCATACAAACCTTAATATTATCATACAAACCCTAACACCAACATACATCCATTAATACAACCAGGCAAACCCCAGATTCTGTCATACAAAACCATAAATTCAATCCAACCAAAACCAAAGATTCACCCATATCAAACCCTATATTCAAACCATAAAGATTCTTCCATACCAAACCCTAAATTCAAACCATAAAGATTCTTCCATATAAAATCATAAATTAGAATCTCCCAAGGAAAACTATAAATTGAATTCCCTCAAGCAAATCATAAATTAGATTCCCCCATATAATATCATAAATTACATTTTCCCAAATAACATAAAAAAAAATAGATTCAACCAAACAACCATAAATTTGATTATTCCATATAAACTCATAAATTACCGTCTCCCAAATAACATCCTAAATTAGATTCTCCCAAACAAACCATAAATTCTGCTCTTCCACACATAAAATCATACATTAGATTATTCCTTATAAAACCATAATATTAGCTCAACTCACTTCCCTTAATCAAATTCTTTCCCCGTCCTCCTTTTTCATCCTTCCTCTCACGCAAACCACATCGACTTCCTCACATACACAACACATATCATCATACATAGTTAATACACATACCATGCACAACATACTTCAACTCCAAGTTATACAACATATAAAATATTTAATGATAATAAACACTAGATACATAACATGTGAAACACATAATACACATAAGTACATAAAAGGCCTTAGCACTCCTTACCTAAAACGTCACTGGTCTTGGTGCACGCTCCTATTCCACTTGAGGGATTTGATTGGGTTCCTATTATATCAAAGCATACTAGAATTAGAGTCTCTTATATAATTCTAACTTATTTCGAGGTTTGGTTTTAGGATGACATTTTACTATTCAATAATTAACTATAGGAACTAATATAATTAGTTCACTTATTTTCTTTTGAAAAGGTGATAAACTAAGGGTTTCTACCCTTCTCCCAAAATAGATTTAATAATATCATAACTATGATGATGATAATAATAACAATAATAAGAATAATAGTAATAAAAATAATTAGTAATATAAATAAAGTACAATAATATTAATGATACTTTTTATAAATAGAATATTAGATATTAATGATATCAAAATTCTTAAAATTAAAATTTGGATTTCTAACCCTCCCACAATGATAAACATAATATTATTCAGAATTGTGAAAATAAAATTAATAATGTATATATATACTTATATTATCTTTTAATAAAGGTAATAATAGTAATATAATTAAAATAATGTTGAAAAATGTTAATAATGTTAATAAATTTTATAAATGCGAGGCATAATTAAAATTTAAGGCCTCTGTTCTTTCAGTAATAATCACAGTATCAACCAAGTAATTATACTAATAATAATATTATTATAAATATTATTAATAATAACATCAATTATGTAAAAATCTAAGCAAATAGGTAAAGGCCGAGATAATTAGTGTATCTTACTAAATAATACTTTCAGACCTGTAAACAAAATTTAGAAATTAGAATACAGTCAATATTACTAATAATAATAATTATAATAATAATAATAATTAAAGTTGAATTAATACTAAAATTTTGGCTAAAATTAGAATAATTATAAATAATTCGAAATAAAGTATTTAAAATGTCTATGGCATCACCTTGAGTTGGAGGATGAAGGTGGCACCAGCGATGGTTCCTGGAGGTGGCCGGAAAATGGGTCTAAGGGAGCCAAAAATTAGGAAAATGGCTGATGGAGAGGAAGAAAATTAAAATAATTATATGGGGTTGTAGAGGATAATTAATAGGAGCTAATAGTTGGTTTAATAGGTGTTAGAAGTGGCGGATGTGGTGGTGGACGGTGGTTCACTGTCTCGGGATCAAGATTCTTGTCGAATCAACTAGCCAACTTTGGATGATTATAGAAGCTTGCACACGATGAATCGAGTAATAAGGTTAGTTTAGTTAATTATATAGTATTGCAGGGAAAAGATTGGTAGCAAGAGGAGGTGTTGAAGTTGGCCAGGGGAGGAGATAATGGCGTCTGATGGGGCGGTGGCAGGCATATCTCTCTTAGGATTTTTGAGAAGAAGAAGTCTCGAAAACATCCACCATTAGGCTATTTATAGAGTTTAGATGGGTTATTAGGGTTTTGGGGGTCGCCTGGATGGTATTTATTTCTAGGGTTTTGGTGGCCGGTGACAGAAATCGGCCGGCGTTAGTTTGGGTCGGGGTCGAACTTTCGCGAAGCAAAAGAGAGGAAACGAGTGGGAGTTGAGGATAATCGATTGTTTCAAGTCAAAGTGCGAGTCAAGAGGAAGAAAAAGAGGGGTGAATCGGCCGGTTAAATTCGTCGTGGCCGGCGCCGCCATTTTTGGGCTGGGAGTTGTAGGCTGCGTCGATGGAGGAGAAGGGAGGAAGAAGGAAGGAGAAGGGAGGTGGGCCGGGAAGGAAAAGAAAAAGGAGAACCGGGTTGGTCGCACAGGTTAGTTTGGTCATTAAATGAGACGCATCGTCTCATCCGAAAACGAGTCGAAACATGGCGTTGAATCTCCGCATAAGGATGCAGCAGCGCTGGGCCGCGGAGGAAGGAGAAGAGAAGGAGAAGGTGGGTTGGGCCGCGCTAGGCCCAACTGGCGGAAGAAGAGAAAGAGAAAAAGAAAAAGGAGAAAAGAAAAAGAAAAAGGAAAGGAAGAAAAGAAAAAGAAAGGAAAAATTTAGGTTTTGGGTTTGAATAATTTAGGTATCTAAAATAAAATATTTATTTAAAATAATATTAAATTTTCTTTTTAGGCTAATTTAGGGTTTTTTTAAATAAATATTTCTCCTAAATTCCTTTTTAAATAACAAAAGTCAAATTTTTCTTCTAAAAAAAATATTTATTAATTCCTATTAATTTGCCCTAAATAAATCCCTCTTATTCCAAATAAAGTAATAAAATAAATTAATTTCTTAATAAATCCTTATTTAGTAGTATATCTAAGTAAATAATTCTAGGGCATTTCACCCTACCTCCCCACCGCCTCAAAAAGTCAAGCTTTTCGCCGCCACCGCTGCCCACCGGGACCTTCCCTGCACCTCCCTCGACAAAACCAAGCCACCGCCACCCTCCACCTTGTCTTGCGTGTGCCGCCCTAGCCGTGCAAATTTCCCATCCCGAACCACCACCTTCAACCCATCGCCACCCCTTGCGCCGCCTTCCATCGCCAATTCCGCCTCTACCAACACCTCCACCACCCTCCAAAACGTCTAGGAGACCCTCCCCTACCTTCCCACAACTTCATCTCCCCCTGCCTCCCTCTCCTTCTAGCTCCCCCATCTTCCACCACTGTCCACCACCCTCGGCCGCCGTGCCAACCACCGCGCGCCGCCACCCCTTGCCACACCACCACCCTCATTCCACTCCCCTTCACCTGCTGCTTGTTCCCCCACCTCAAACTTCTCTTTTCCTCCTCCCATCCAACCTCCACCTTAATTCTTTCCTTTCTCTTCCTCCTCCGCCACCGCCACCGTCGCCGCCACGCTCCGCCGCGGGACCACCACCGACCCTAGGTGGTTTTCCACTTACCCAAACCCTAATATCTCTTTTATATAACTACTATTAATTTTAACTAGTATTAATGATATTATACCTAATAATATCATTATTATTATTACTTTTATTATTATTATTATTACTATTATTATCTCAATCATTAATGTTATTATTTTCCTAATAGTACTATCATTCTTTCGATTGTTACCTTCTATTATACTTAACCTTATTACTATTATTATTATTATTATTATTATTATTATTATTATTATTATTATTATTATTATTATTATTATTATTATTACTATTACTTAACCTAACCTTATTTGATTATTACTATTATTATTATTACTATTATTATACTTAGCACCTTGATCATTATTGTTATTAGTACAACTACTTTTATTATTATCAATGTTATTTAACTCAAAGTTGGTGTGTTACCATGTTGTTGTTAAATAAGAAGAATACTTGAACCTTAGTACCTTACCATTTGATATTATCCCTAATGCCTTTAACACTAACATCATTACTATGGTATCATTATTAGCTATTACTATTAGTACTACTATCACTATTTTATTATTGTGACCAAAAACATTTGAACCCTTATATTATTCAAAAATGTACAACTATTATCATTATCACCTTTAGGAATATTTTACTTGTGGTATTATAATTATTGTTTATTATTTTAACCCTAACACTATTATTAGACTTAGCCTTAAAAACGCTAGGGTTTCTATCACTATAAACATTAGTGTCACTATTATTAGTTTTATTATTATTATTATTATCACTATTTTCCTATAGTTAGCATGAACACTATTACTATAACAATAGAGCTAATGGGTCTAATAATATAAGGGTAACAATAGGTATCAAAAATAAATACATTTTGACTAATAATATTTAGTATACTAAATTTAAGATAAAAACCCTAGTTTTTGTTTAATACCCTCTTTAGTAATAAGAACCCTAATCCTAAACTAGAATAAGGGATGATGGTACTCTCGAGGGAAACTAATACTTAGTATTTCTCCTTTTTATAGGTAATCCTAACCAAAGCCCTAAGGAGTTAGAGGAGCGTGCTCCAAGCCTGGCGTCGCCTTAGGTAAGGACGAAGCTATGGCCTTATGCTATGTGAGACATGGATGTGTTGAATGTTGTGCATGCCATACTATGCCATGTATTATATGATTTGTGGATAACTTGTCTTATGCGTAGCGCAGCTTGGAGATTGAGGTATATTGTATGTACTTTCTATGACATGAGCATGACATGTATACGTATGATGTTTTGGATGTGTTATGATACGGCCCTCTAGGAGATGCATGTTAGGGTAATTGGTAATATGAATTGGGAATAAAAGGATAACAAGAAAGGAATGGGAAGTGTGTTCACTAAGGGGGGATATGAGGTTGACCTGAGTAGCTCATGATCCATGAGAGAAGATTCAAGTGGGAGGAATATTCAAAATAAACGAGAGTTGGGAACCATGCATGGGAGTCTTAAAATCTGCATGGTGACTTGGGGTTTTTGTATGGGATGGCTAAATCTTGCATGGGGGTGAATCTTACGTGAGAAAAGTTAAATTAGGATGTAAATAAGAAAATGGGAGAGTTGTGGAGCGATTGGAGACTTGGGATGAAAAATAGTACGTAGGTTGGTGCAAGGGTGTATAAGGGATCCGATTAGGGTTTTGGAAGAAAGTGGATATTTGGGGAGTACAAAAGTAAGAATGATTAAGGAAGGGTGGAGTATGGGTTGAGAGTGAGAATTCACTTATATAAAAGATGAGTATGGGTTTCTATATGAAAGAAGAGACCTTGGGATGAAAAGAGAGAGATTACTTGTGGAAGAAGTAAGTTACTAGGGTTTGATGTGGCCAACTAGGATTTTGCCGGTCACATGCGAGGTCGAGGAATAAAGTGATATGCCTTGGGGTTTGACCTAATAAGGGTGAGATGTGGGGGTGAAGAACAAGTAATGGTAAGGTAAGTGAGAAGAAGTTGGGCCATATAGGTCCAACTAGGGTCTCTAAGGGGAAAACCCTAGAGGTTGAGAATAGGCAAGATCGATGTCATAGGGTGTTGGGCTTAACCTACACTCTCAGGAGTTAGTCTTTCATTATGTGTGGGCATAAGGGGGAAAGGATGTCAGGGTGTGATAAGGGGTGCCGGAGTCTCAAAATATGGGACAGGCCCTCTTGAGAGAATAGTAGTAGAACATTGATGACATGCATGTCAAGGGTGGAATGTTATTTAATAAGACACGGATAAGACACTAATCATGTAAAGTGAAAGATTGTTGAGCCGAGCCCAATCCGGTCCACCGGCAAATAATAGTGGTCAGAGGCATTCTGCCCTATGTGTTTACTTCCGGTCCACCGGCTATAATTGTGGGGTTCTCACACTCACATGGACTATTAAAGAATATGTGTGGAATGAACATATTATTAATGAGAATAAAGAATAAGTCACCGGAAAAGTATTCAGGCCTTATCATGTGTGCAATCGTATGTTGCCTATGTGCTTCTCCTTGTATCATATGTTCTATGTGTTGGCCTTAGCTCTTCTGTTACCTTACTCAGTATATAGCATACTGATCACCCGTTTTATAGGTGCTGCTCATTCCCACTAGCAGAAGACCCCTCTGGTCTTGTGCAAGTAGGAGACCATGTCTTCGATTGAAATACCCCAAAATCATAAAATTCGAAATTTTGGCCAAATAAGGAATTAGTAGGAAATTAAACATATAAATTTAATTACTTAAAATATAGGGGATAAATTAAGGAAAATTAAGAGGGAATAATAAAGAATTTAATTGGATGAAAATTTGGGTATTTTCCTAATTTCTATGGAGGTTAAGGAAATTTGTCTAAAATAGCCTAACTAAGTAAAAAGGAAATTTACTTAATATTTTATAAATAGTTAATATTCTAGACAGCCCTAAAAATATTCTAAATAATTTATGCAAAATCCAAAATCCTAAATAAAACATTTTTCTCCTTTCTTTTCTTCCTTTTTCATTTTTTTCCTTTTTCCCCGTCGGTTGGGCCTCTCCCCCGCGGCCCAGCCCTCTTCTCCTTCCTTTCTCCCTCCCCCGCGGCCCAGCGTCGTTCGCTGGCCAATGCTTGCGTGTAACGCGGCATTTTGCCCATCAACCCGCCGAAGCCCCGCGTCACGATCAACGAACCTTATAACCGTTGCCAGCCCACGTCACAACGACGCGTTTCGATCGAATAATTAATGAAACGACGCGTCGAGGTTATGAACCTTATAACCGTTGCTGACGGGCCGGTTTTTCCCTTTTTCTTTTCTCTCCCTGGACCGCCGGTTAGCCCACGCCCATCGTCTTCTTCCTCGCGCAGGCCTGCAACTCGCAGCCTGTCGCAGCTGACAGCCCTGTCGTCCGGTCGTCCTCCCTCTGCCATTTCCGTCCCCTTTCTTTCCCGATTTGTCCCAACCTACCGTCCTGCACCGCCCAAGCCCTACCCCCTTTCCTTTCTCGTCCAAACCGAGCCAGGACCTGCTGACAGAGAATCTACAGGCCTGTAGATCGGCGTCGGATGGCGTACTGCCTTGACCTGGCGTGTCCCCTCCTCCTTCGTCGTTTTCTCCCCCCAATTGCCTATAAATACCCCCCTTCGACAGCCATAACCTATGCTGCAAAAATTACACCGAAACTCTGCCTCTCTGTCGCCTGAAAATCAGACGAAGCTTCCGCCGCCGCCGGTGATCGCCGCCGCCACCGCTGGCCACCAAAAACACCCCTGCAGCTTCCTCGACAAAACCAAACCATCGCCGCCCTCCACCCTGCCCTGCACATGCCGCCATAATTATGCGAAGTTCCCTACTGGAAAATCCCCCTTCCACTCGCCGCCGCCCTTACGCCGCCTGTAGCCGCCACCTCCGTCGTGTTCCGCCCTCCTTCCACCTTCCAAAGTAACCTGCAGGTCCTCCCCTACCTTCCCATACCCTCCTTACCCCCTGCTTCCTTCTCCACCGGCTTCCACCATTTTCCACCACCTTCCTCCTCCTTCAGCCGCCGCGTCCACCATCGCGCGCCGCCGCCCTGCTCACGCCACCACCCTCATTCCACTCCCCTCTCCCTGTTGTCTCCTCCCCCACACTTAACTTCCTTTTTCCTCCTCCCATCTAACCACCTCCTCCATTTTTTCCTCTCTTCTCCTCCTCCATCGCCGCCGCCGCCGCCTCGCGCCGCCGCTGGACCACCACCGTCCTCAGGTGGTCTTCCACTCAGCTGAACCCTAAAACCCTTTTCTTATACCCCTATAGTAGTTTATAACTAATATTACTATTATTACACTTATTATTATTATTATTATTATTACTATTATTATTATTATTATTATTATTATTAGCTTATTAACTAATACCATTTCTGTTATTATCCTTAATGTAATCATACTATCACCCCTTCTAACCCTAACCCCTATTATGCTTAACTTAGGGTTAGTGTCATTTCCTTCATTATTAACATTTCTAATACTATTATTATTATTACTTTTATTCTTATTACCATTACTAATTTCTATATCCTAAAGGTGTTATTTTCTTACAAGCCATAATCTCTCCCAAATACCCTAACCTTCAACATACTTAACCTTTAGTGTTGGTGCTATTATTTTATCAATACTATCGCTAAGATTACTACCATTATTAGTATTCTTACTATTTAACCCAACCTTATGTGAAGTGTTGTAACTATGTAATATTGTTTTACCATATCTAATACCTTTAACATTAGTGTCATTTCTACTATTGACATTTCCCATGTGCTAATTCTATTAGGGAGACAAAATATGGGAGCCCTTGCATTATTTATTCAAAACATGACTTTTATCATTACTACTTCTAGGAGTGTTAACTTATTGATATTACAACCATTGTATTAATATTTTAATGCTAACAACACCATAAGTATCACTATTAGTAGTTTACTAATACCATTATTATCACTATTTTACTACGTCTAGCAAACACTAATGTTATAAGATGGAACTAACGGGTCTAATGAGATAAGTGTAACAATGAGCTTTGAAACTAAAGATATATCAATGAGTAATACTTAGCATAATAAATTAGAGAAAAAACCCTAGTTTTGTACAACGCCCCTACTAAGGATAAGAACCCTAACCTTAGACTAGAATAAGGGTTAATAGTTTTTATAAGGGAAACTAATACTTAGCTTTTCCCTTTTTCATAGGTGACCCCGATCCGAGCCCTAAGGAGCTAGAGGAGCGTGCTCCGAGCCAGGTGCCTACCTAGGTAAGGACGAAGCTATGGCCTTGTGCTATGTGTAATATTATGTGTTGATGAATGATGAGTATACCATGTTGATGAATGATGAGCATGCCATGTTGATGTGTATTATGCATGTGTTATGAATAACCTACTTTGTGTAGCGCAGCGGGGATCATGAGGTATGTTGTTTGTGCCTTATGTTATACATGTATGCCATGTTCCATGTTTATTGTTGATGTTGATGATGTGACTTGTTATGGCCCTATAGGACATGCATGCTAGGGTTTTGGGGTAGCATGAAATGATATTAAAAAAACAACGGGAAAGTGGACGTTGGGAAGTTTGCATGGGGGAACTAGACCTTGCATGGGCATGATTCTTACGTATGAGAAGTTGATTTGGGTTGTAAGTAAGAGCTTGGGAGAGTCTTGGGATGATTGGAGACTTAATATGAAAAATAGTAGGTAAGTTGGTGCATAAGAGACCTTATTAGGGTTTGTGTGTAAGTAGGCGTTGGAGAGTCTGCATGGAGTGTTTAAATTATGCATGGGAATGAATCTTACGTGAGGAGAGTTGATTTAGGAAGTGAGTAAAATAATGACAAAGTTATGGAACCGTTGGAGGCTTGGGTGCAAAATTTTACGTGGGTCGGTGTAAGGGTGTCTAAGGGTTCCAATTAGGGTTTTTGGGAGGAAATGAGCAATTGAAGAATATAAGGGTTAAAATGATCAAGGAGGGATGGAGTATGGGTTGAGAGTGAGAGTCCACTTGCATGAAGGATGAGTATGGGCTTCTAAATGAGAGAAGGGGTTCTGGGGCAAAGAAGAGAGGTTACTTGGAGAGGAAGTAAAGTGCTAGGGTTTGGTGTGGCCAACTAGGGTTTGGCGATCACATGCGGAGTTGGGGAATAAAGGGATATATTTTGGGAATTTCTTAGTAGAGACGGGATGCGAGACAAGGAACAAAGTAAAGTTAGGATGAGTAAGAAAGAGTTGGGCCATGTAGGCCCAAATTAGGGTTTTCCAAGGAGGAGCCCTAGAGAGGTGAGGACACGCGGGACCGATATCGTTGTGTTAGGGTTAACCCACAGTCTCGGGAGAGCGTGCCCTTACTACGTTTCCTTATGTATAAGAGTAAGAGGGGATGAACATCGGGCGTGAGAAGGGGAGAAATGTCTCAAGATATGGGACGGGCCCCTTGGGGAGGAAAGAAGTAGAGGGTAGTTGATATGCATGTCAAGGGTGGAAAGCTTTTTGATAAGACACGAATAAGATACTAATTACTTAAAGAGTAAGATTGTTGAGCCGGGTCCAGACCGATCCACCGGCATAATAGTGGCCAGGCGCCGGGGTGCCCTGGAGACCGATCCACCGGCATACAATAGTGGTTAGGTGCGTTCTGCCCTATACGTGACCGATCCACCGGCTATAATAGTGGGAGATCCCGAGCTCAACAAAACAAACAGTGTGTTGTAAATGAATTATGGGGAAGCTACTATATACTTACAGTGAAACACCATGAGAGTCGGGGCTAGACCGATCCACCGGCATAATAGTGGCCAGGAGCGTTGTGCCCTGGAGACCGATCCACCGACATATAATAGTGGTTAGGTGCGTTCTGCCCTATAAGTGACCGATCCACCGGCTATAATAGAGGGGTTTCCGCACGCTCATGGGTTAATAAAGTTTATAATGCGAATGACTAATTACAAGGATTATGAAAGAAGAGGTTTGAGTAGGCCCTTGCAAACTTGCACCATCTGTGTTATTTCATGTCTCCTGTGTGTTGTGCCTTGTATATTATGTTGCACGTTGTGTTGGCCTTAGCTCGTCTGTTACCTTACTCAGTACGTAGCGTACTGATCACCCGTTTTATGGGTGCTGCTCATTCCCACGAGCAGAGGACCCTTCTGACCTTGTGCAGGTAGGAGATCATATTTTCGATGCCTACGATACCTACGTGGCATCGGATGGGGCCGAGTGTTGAGCCTATCCTGGTTGGGGCCGAGAGCGAGTTAGCCGGACTCTTTTACTATCCTAGTCTCTGTCTATCTTGAGTTGCTGTATTTTTATTATGTTCGTATTTTGGAGTGGAACTCTTAAGTTGTAATCTTAAACGATACTTTGTCTGTGGTGGACTCTTGTTTCTTGAATGATTTATGATGGTTATGAACTTATGTTTTAATGGTTCTTATTAACGATGGTTTGATTTAGCCTTAGCACTTGGTAGCGGGACGGTAGGAGTGAATCGGTCCGGTACTAAGTGTGGCGGTAATACCCCCAAGTTTACGGTTTTAAATCTTCTGCTTCTGTTAAACCTTCCAATTTAAACGAAATTTTTCAGTAGTAAATTTGGGGGTGTTACATCGATGCCTACGATTAGGGCTGTAAATGAGCTGAGCCAGTTCGGTATTCGGCTTGGCTCAGCTCATTCAAAGCTCGGTTCAGCTCGTTCGTTTAATTAAATGAGCCTCAAAGTGAGGCTCGGGCTCGGCTCGTTTATTAAGCGAGCCGAGCTCAAACTCGAAAAAGCCCGGCTCGATTCATTTTTTGGCTTTGGCTGGTGAGCTCGGCTCAGTTCGGCTCGTTCGTTTAGTTAAACGAGCCGAGCCCAACAACATTTTAGGCTCGTTTAGTTAAACGAGCTGAATCCAAACCTAGGGGTATTCGGCTCGGCTCGGCACAGCTCGTTTACAACCCTACCTACGATACCTACGAGGCATCGGGTGGGGCAGAGTGTTGAGCCTAAGTTGACTTGGGGACCGAGAGTGACTTGGCCGGACTCTATTACTATCATCGGATTTCATATTTCCTCATTTAGCTATATTTGTACTATGCCTCGTATTTTGAAATGGAACTCTTAAGTTGTAATCCTAAACGATATTCTAGCTGTTGTTGACTTGTGTTTTCTTTAATGATCTATGTTAACTGTGGACCCATGTTTTGATGTCTCTTACTTAACGATTGTTTAGTTTAGCCTTAGCACCTAATATCGGAACGGTAGGAGTGAACCGGTCCAGTACTAAGTGTGGCGGTAATACCCCCAAGTTTATGGTTTTAATTCCTTCGCTTCTGCTAAACCCTTTGATTTAAAAGAAATTTTTCAGTAGTAAATTTGGGGGTGTTACATGAAATGGCAAGGAGTGAACTGGTCTGGTACTAAGTGTGGCGGTAATATCCCCAGAATTCACAATTTTATAATTTGCTTCCGCTAACTCTTTCAAATTAAATGAAAATTTTCAGTCGTGAATTTGGGGGGTGTTACACTTTACCTTGATTACCCAATGAATGAAGAAAATTAGTCTTTCACTTGTTATTTACACATTTTTTTTAGTAATAAGAAATAAACACGAATAATTTTGAACAAACCAAACACGTAAACAAACAACAAAAATAGAAAACAGTTTGAACACACCAAAAACAATGCACACTAAACATACCAACAAAGTGCATTACCCCCTTCTTGGATTATGCATTATCCTCAACGAACTAATCCAAGTTGCAGAAAAAAAATAGAATGAGAAGGAATTTATGGAGGTGGAGGAGGTGGGTAATCCCTGGACCCAAGCTTAAACTCATAAAGTATTTTCATCATCTCCATCATCCGATCTTGGTTGGTCCTAATGGTTTTCATTTGAGAGATTCCAATCAAAGATTGAAGAAGATAAACTAGTAAGTGAATGGTGATGAGAAGAGGAAGGAGGGTTGGACAAGGGTAAGGTTGCTCTATGATGATAGGGGCATGATCAACATCGTCATTTGAGAGTTGTCAGGTCTTATGATAGAAAGGATAAGTCTTATGGAGATTCAACAATGAAAAATATGGATGATCTTGGTAGTGAAGATGCCATATATCATTTCTACCCTAAATAAAATGCACTAAATGGCAATTTTTTTTTTGTTGATGCAACCACTTAGAGTTTAAATGGGTTATTCATTAGGTATGACCAAACCCAAGCTAATGTAAATAGTGTATTCAAACCACCTATGACAATGTCCCCTTGTTTAGGATTGCTTATCCTCCTAGTTTAATTAGCTAGGAAGTAAGCTATGTATATATGCGTGAGATCTAATATGGAATTGATAAAAAAAAAATCTTGCTGGTCCTAACTACACTTGTATTATCCCCTCTTCTAAAAACTATGCAATCTATAGGACATTTTAAATAAAAACAAATAAGATTATAAACTCCCAAAGATTTGGCTTCTAAAATTCTAAAGGTAGTAGAGTTAGGGATGTTGGAAGTATCACCAATCCTAGAGAAGAAATTCTCCACATTAAAGTATAGGGATATGACATAAAAACATCCATGAAGTAACAAAAAATTACTGGAAAAGTCATACAATGGTATTTGATGATCATTAATAAACAAGAAAAAGGAAATGGTATCATCTTCTTACGGAGAAATTTTTGCTTGCAATTTAATGATGCTAGAAAGTTCTAGAATTAATCATCTATATGTGTGGTTGTGCAATATACAAAGTGATGCATACCAACATTTCTCAGCAGTTTTGTAACGTGGTCATGAATTCTTAATGTATGAATTCACCCATCATCCAAGTAATATGTGCTTATAGGTTACCTATAAGATGAATAATCATACCTTTTATTTTTTCTCAATTGTAGCAAGAACAATACCTAACTTGTTTTGTGGATTCCTTTGGTTATCCTAGCTCATGAGTGAATTACACTTCCTAGTGGATTTACCTTCATGTCTCATCTTCTTTCTGGGTTCCATTTTGAAATAAAACCAACCAACTCTAATAAATTCTACTAAAACCACGAGATAGAATGGTAAGGTACTCCAAATGACATTAACCAACTCTCATCAAAATTGATGTCAGCATATATGGGAGGGAATGTCTCTACTTGTGCACCAATATTTACATTTAATTATGTAAAATTTAATGTAATTTCTTAGGAAGGAATTAGTACTAATTAATGAAACAATTAAAGCACAACTTCCTAATTAGATAACTGCACAAATATATATATCGACAATTGGAATTTAGCATATGTAAATGAACTTACTCATCACTTGAACCATATTTCCCTATAAATGATAATTAGAAGATTATTTAAAATGGAAGGAGAGAAGAACCATAAAATAATTGAGTGTAGTTTGAATAAAAATTGACACCAATTAGGATTTTTGAATAAACTAATAGATTTTTTCTATAGTAAAACATTAAAATATATGATAGATTCATTATTGAATCACATAGATTTGTAGTTAAATGGATGATTAAAAAATTGGAAGTAGAGTAATAGGAAGAAATAATAGAAACAAAGAGGAAAGGGTGTAGAGAAAGGTCACAAATGAGGGCAGCAAAAAAATTGCAGAATGTTAATTTACTAACAAAAACACGGGATTTGAGAAGAAATTCAAAGGAACATGGAATGTGCTATGAAACATGCTTTGCCTATGTTAAATTTATTTCTCTTAGAATTCCAGAAAAAAGGTTTTTAAACAAAAACACAGACCGTGATATGTAATACGGTCACCCTATGTTTCTTTTGCTAGTTTCATCATTCTTAGCAATTTTTTGTTTGAGATGAGACATGAGCCATGTTTTTAAACATGTTGGACCCATATTAACTTTGTTTTCAACATGAAACCACATTAAAATATATAATTAGTAAACAAATAATTAGCTATAACACTTAGGATATATCCTAATTAGGTTGCTCCCAATACTATTTTCATGCATAACTAGGAGTAGTAAGATCTAATACTTCTAGGTTTTTCACATAGTGTTCCTCATAAAAAGGTTTGAGATGGTGTCCATTCACTTTCTACACCTTATCGACTTTTTCACTCTAAATTTCTACTACACCATGAGGAAACACATTATTCATAATAAATAGGTCAATCTATGTTGACCTTAATTTTCCTAAGAAAACCTTGAGATGAGAATGATACAATAATAATTTTTAACTGATTTCAAAAGTCTTCTTAAGAATTAACTTATCACACTGCCTTCGTTCTGTCTTTATATCTCAATGTAGTTACAAAAGCTTCATTTAATAATTCCTCAATTTCTTGTAACTAAAGTTTTCTATGTTTACCAATCTTATATTACTTTGTTATCTTTACAACCCAAAATGCCCTATGTTATAATTCAATTGGATTGTGACAAGGCTTACCATATGCTAACGAATATGGTGATATACAAACCGGGGTCTTATACGTTATGCGAGATTCCCAATGAGTATCATGAAGATGTAAACTTCAATCTTTCCTTGTCAGTTCCACTATCTTTTTAAAGATTGATTTTATTTCATAATTTGAGATTTCAGCTTGACCATTTGTTTGTGTATGATATGTTGTGGAGACTCACTATGTAACATGATACTTTATTAAAAATGCTTACATTGTTCTATTATATAAATGAGAAACTTTATTGTTGATTATAGGTTTTGGCAAACTAAGCCTTGCAAAGATATTAGTTTGAAGAAAATCTACAACAAATTTTGCATCATCAGTTTGGGTGACTTTTGCTTCCACCCATTTTGACACATAATATACAACAACAAGAATGTATTTGAAACCACAAGATGAGGGAAAGGGACCCATGAAATCCATATCCCACACATCTAAAATTTTACTTACGAGTACAACAATAGGGTTTTGTGGCATTTTATTTCGAGAACCAAATCCTTAGGTCTTTTGATATATTTCACTTGTTTTACAAAATTCATATATAAGGTGGGTCAATAAACTCCACTTTCTATAACTTTATACTTCATTTTAGACCAAAATGACCCCCACGAGTTTAATTATGGCAAAATATTAAAATGAAAAGGATCTCATTATCAAGGATATATCTTCTAATAATTAGGTTAGCACAATGTTTTCACAAATAGGGATCATCCCACAAAAAATATTTTTCTTAACTCTTCATTCAATCCTTTTGTGCCTTAGTAAAATGTGAAGGAAATACCTTTGTAACAAAAAAATTACCATATCACATACCATAGTATTTCATTCGCAACTACATGAAGTTTTTCATATAGAAATAATTCATTGATGTGTGATTCTACATTAGATACCTTGATCAACCTACTTAGATGATTTTCTACTCCATTCTTTGTTACTTTCTTTTCATTAATGATAATCTAAAACCCTTGAAGCATGATTATCCATATAATTAATCTCATTTTTGCTTCCTTCTTAGCTAATAGATACTTTAAGGCTACTTGCTTAGAGTAAATAATAATATAAGTGCCTAGAAGATATGAACAAAATTTATCTAAAGCAAAGACAATGGTAAAAAGCTTCTTCCCAATGGTACTGTAATTAAGTTGAGCCTCATTCAATGTGCATGAAGCATAGTTTATCACATGTGGATTTTTACTAATTCTTTAACCTAAAACTATACCAACAACATAGATAGATGCATCACACATTAATTCAAAAGCAAAATTCCAATTAGGTGGTTGAAGTATGGCTGCGCTAATTAATTTATCCTTTAAATGCTCAAATAGTTTCTTAAATACATAATCAAAGTTGAATTCTATTTATTTTTTAAGAAGCTTACACAAAGTTTGAGCTATCTTAGAAGAATCCTTAATGAATCTACGATAAAATCTAGCATGACCTAAAAATGAACAAACTTCTTTAACATTAGAGGAGTAAGGTAAAGAAGCAATAGGATCAATCTTTGCTTTATCTACTTCAATTCCTTTAATATAAATGATGTGTCCTAATACTTCCCCTTTTTGAATAATAAAATTTAATTTTTTTGCGCTCAGTACAAGATTAGTTTCAAGACATCGTTCCAAGATGAGAGCTAAATTATCTACGCTTTGGTCAAAAATATCACCTTGTATAATGAATTAATCCACAAATATCCTAATAATTTTCTCTAAATATTGTGAAAAAATGAATAACATGCATCTCTTAAATTTGTTAAGGGCATTACATAGCCGAAATGGCATATAATGATATGCAAACATACCATAAGGACATGTGAATGTTTGCTTCTCCCGGTCTTCTAAAGCTATAGGGACCTACACATATTCAAAATATTGATCCAAAAAGCAGTAATATGCATGAACTAATATCCTCTCTAAAATTTGATACATAAATGGTAGAGGGAAATGATATTGCTAGTCATGGAATTTAACTTTCTATAATCCATACATACCCTCAAACCATTTTGGACTCTAATAAGAACCATCTCTACCTGTTCATTCTCCAAAGTAGTGATTCCTATTTTCTTAGGTAATGTTTGGAAAGGACCAACCTAACTACTATTAGATATTAGGCAAATAACTCCCACAGATAACAACTTTAACACCTCTTTCTTTACTACTTCCATCGTAATCAGATTTAGTTTATGTTATACTTTTCTACTAGGCTTAAAATCATCCTCCATTAAAATTTGATGCCTACACACTAAAGGACTAATACCCTTAATATCCACAACCATCCATCCGAATTTTATTTTATAATTCCTCAAAATGTTAACGAGCTTTTCTTCTTGCTTTGTAGTTAGGTTAGTAGATATAATGATAGGAAGGGTATATTTATCTCCTAAAAATGCATACTTAAGATTTCTAGGTAAAGGTTTTAATCCCACTTTTGGTGCTTGATATACCAAAGGTAATGGTCTATCTAATGTTAATGGTAAATCTAAAAATATTCCAATTCTACTAGGGCATACTCCTAAAGCAGTCACCATTTCCTTGATCTCCATCTACTTCAAATTTCTCATTTAACTCTTCCAAAAACTATATTTCTATGTATTGAGTTAATGTCACCTCTAAGGAACCTTTAGAGGATACCTCAAAAACATTTTTAGTAAAATTTTCAATCATATCTACCATAGGAACCAATTCACAATCTATAGGATATTGCATCGAGTCATATAAGTTAAGCATAATAACATCACCATTGAACTCCGTGGTCAAAACTCCATCATGTACATCAATTTTTTTTAATGTTTTAGAAATGGTCTACCACATAATACCTAAGGAAGCTTATTGAAGAAATAAAAAAAATTCCTTAGTTGAAATAACTCAAATCCCAAGAGAAAATAATCAAGTTGCTGACACTGTAGCAAGGTTAGCCTTGGCTAGTACTTCTTCACCAACTAGAATAGTTAAAGTGTGAGCGTACAGTTGATAAACATAATTAAATTTGAGGATGAGAATTGTGAGATTGCATAAACATAACATTAGATGAGTCTATGAATAAATTAATAGACATATAAAAAGAAGGAACATAGCTAGTGGATAAAAATAAGGCCCTGGAGATTAGAAGAAGGTCTACAAAATACTATATAATCGATATAAATATATATAGGCACTCATAGATCATGCAGGTGATAAATTTTGTTCCTAAAGCTATTGAACAAAAACTACTTGATGTAGTCCAAACAAGAATATGTAATTTACACCAAGCTACTATATCTCTCTAGGCTAAAGCTCTATGATAGGACTACTATTAGAAAACCATGTATCTAAATGTTGAGGCTATAGGGTGCCAATGTCAAGCATGTTAAAAATTTTCCCTAGCACAAAATATTCCTACTTTTGATTTACAACCAATCATAATACAGTAGTCATTTAATATAAGAAGAGCTAATATTCTTAGACCACTTAGCCCCGATAATTAAGAAACTTCAATCAAACACCACTAAATATTTTCATAATTATACATAATGCCTTCAAAATAATATAATGAGCAGAAGTATTACCCAAAAAATATTTTTCATTGTTTCTATTGATTACTTTATGAAATAGGAAGAGGTTGAGGCCTAGATCACTAAAAAAATGAGTGATAAAAGATTTCTAGAAAAATATCATCTACTCGTAAGAAAAGGGAAAATGGACTTGTTGGAAAGCAAATGTACGATTAAAACTAATAAAAATTTGTATATTTGGATTCCACAAGAAAGTATAACATATAATGGTCAATATTTTGATAATAATACATAGAGACAATTTTGGAAAAATTAAAGAATTAATTGTCAATTCACTTCAGTAGCTCATCTGCAAGTATATTGCGTTGAATTTTCTTTTCTCATGAAACACTTGGTATTATGAGTATAAGTTTCTCACCGGATTCAACTTAGTGTAATGATCAGGTCGAATGCAAAACTAAAACAATACTGGGATTGTTGAGGCATCGATTGAATGGGGCTATTTGAGGATGGGTGGATGAATGTTCAGGAATATTTTAGGCTATCGAGATAACAATAAAGAGCTTAATTGGAAAACCACCTTTGAATTTTACCTTCAAAGCTAAGGTAGTTGTACCCTTGCAAATAAAAGAAAGGTAATATAGGATCAACTAATATGATCCTAAGAATAATGAGGAAGCCATGAAAATTGAGAATGACTTGATTGAAGAGTGAAGATATGTAGTTCAAATGCAACTTCTTAAATATAAACAACAAGTGGAAAAATATAATAATAAAATAGTCAAGCCTACACAATCAAGATTAGGAGATTTAGCACTAAGAAAAGAAGAATACCACATGAATGGTAGCAACTAAATAATTATGATTTTTTTCACATTTGAATTTACACTCTTTGATTCATCTACAAATGAAGGAAAAGAAATAAATTGTATTTTAAATGACTTTTCTTGTATATATGTTTGTGAACAACACAAGGTTAGAGTTTCATATGTAAGCACTCTAACAAAGAAACCACCAGCAATGTTCAATATGTAACCTTTAGACAAAGAGGTTATTGGAAAAAGTTCAATACATAATACCTTCTCAAAAAGAGATAGTCGTGAAAGCTATAACCCCTCCTATAAAGATGTAGTTGTGAAATATGTAAGCTCTCTCACAAATAGATCATTGAGTATTTTCTATTTGTAAGCCCTCACAAAGGTCTTCAAACATTGAAGATAGACATACTTGGTGAGGTAAAAGTACCCAAATAACTTTCACTCACCAATGCCAAGATTCTAAATGAAGCCCTCTCATGAAGAGGTCATTGAGCATTAAAAATGAATAAACCTAGTCATATGCACTTACTTCGGGACTTAATACATAAGCCTCAAAGAGGCCAAATTTGAAGATAGACACATCTAGTAAGATGAAAGACATAATTACTTTCACCCACTAAGCCTAAGGGGCACACCTGGTGAGATGAAAGACCGACATAATTTCACTCAGTAAGTTCAAGCTCTTACGGTGCATCATTGTTTGAGATACCGATGCCACTAATTCATTATAGCACAAATAGTGACTTTACATCTTACTTAAGTAAAGGATCTCATGGTGTGTTTCTCAATAGATATGTTAAGTCCACTTAGCCCAATGATGAGGGGTTTAGTTGGTTCATTCGGTATAAACAACGAGGGACAACTGGATCAAATCCAACTTTGTTTTGCCACTACCAAAGTATAATAAAGATTCAAAGTGTGTATTTTTTATATTCTAGTTTTCTAGCCTTTCGATTATCTTATCACAACTGTATTTCACCCTCAACATTATTATATAATTAGATGTGAAGAAAGATAAATATAAAGGGTGGATTAATTCTATATATGAATAAAAAAACATAAAAAATAGAGAGAAAGAAAAAGGAGAATGGTTTCATAGAAATCGTTATCCTCTTCGATATTGACCTCAACCTCCCTAGACACTTTAGAAATAATAATTCCTTCTATATTTTCACCGGCATATGGTTTTTCTTCAAGCTTCCATAGTTGATAGCATTTGGCTAATATTTTATATTCGGTAATCATACCGTTGAGATTGAAGTTGTTTCTCATAATGCTGTATGCCTCAGCTTTGCATTGACACTTGCCTTCACTATACCCTCAGTCATGCTACAATTGCTTTCTTGGCCTTGGAAAATAGTTCTAAAAGATTTTCTATCTCTCTATTACTAACTAACTCCATTTCAGGAGCTTCTTTCCATCACCATTTAGTCTCAGCCTAATGCTCCTCTAAGGTTATCTCTATTTCCAAGTACTTATCATTATACTCATCTACCTTGCTAATGAGAATGTTGTTCTCTCATTGGTGGCTTAAAGTCGATCAATGTATTCTTTGACATTCACAAATCCCACAAGCCATTTTTTATTCACAAAAGGTAATTGATTGATTAAGCTCCTCTCTTTGCGAATACCATCCACTAAACAAATAGTATTGAATATTAGCAATCTAATCTTAACTTTAGATGATTGATTTTCTCTTTCTAGGTAGTCCTCCAAGCTAGCAACATGAGCTTTCATAAAATATTCATCAAGTAAAGCAAAATTCAACTCAATCTTCTCAGTTTCCAAGTTATACACTCTAGCTAGAAGGGATTCCTTCTCAACTTTCATGTTTGAATGGTAACTATGAAGTTCTTTATATTCATCCTCTATATGTCAAAAAAAATTATTGTCATCAAGAGTTGTTACAAATAATTGGTACGAAGTTCATAAAGTTTCTTCATTGACATTGTTGCATATTTAAAGTAAGAATTTAGTTTGTACTTAAAAGGTAAGGTTTAAGTTCAATTATAACAAGGTTGTTGTCCTCTAGTCATTTATAATCCTCCTATCCTAATGTAACATTATGGCCTAACTTAGCTCAAGACCTACAGTATTATCAAGATGACAGTCGAAGATGAGTACTCTTTAAATAGGGTTAAATTAGCCCCATTATCTTTAAAGAAGACTTTAGAGCCACTAGAAAAAAAATATTTTCTCATAGGGAAAGTCACAAGTCTAAGTACCCAAACATCAAAATCCTCCGGCATAACAGCAGCAGGAGCGGTACCATCGCCACCCGATAGCTCAATAGTTGTTCTTTAGGTGTCATCAGTCCTTATATTCACCTCTACATAAAGGGAGGAACGGTGTTGGTGTAACACCCTCAATTTATCAACTCGAAAAAATCATTTTTCAGATAATATGGAAGTGTTTGAAAAGAAAAACAATGGATAGTATTACCACAACATTAACCATGAGAGAAGTTTGATTATCACCAAACCCATTCCTGATGTAAAGTAAAATAGAATAATGAAAGAAAAGATGTATGCTCATAAAAATATTACAGCAATACTAATGATAAGAAAGATGAGAGCAATAATATAAATAGAAAGGAGTATAAGAGTTTACAAAACTCAAATAAAAGAATCAAGCAAGAGTTTAAATAATTGAAAGAACAAAATTCCCAATATAATGGGTAAAATACCTATATCCAATTAGCCTAACACTTAAGTACAAAATATGAATCTCCAACTCCAAGCAATGGCTGGCTAAATCATCATCAGCATATTCTAATTGAAATTTGTACCCTTGCAAATCTTCCTTTACTCGCAGGACATGGAGCTGGGTCATCACAATCACCATATAAGTGTAGTATCAGTACATTGAAGTACTAATAAAATAGACTACCTAACGTGGTTAAGCCTTATTTAGCACATTCAAGTCACATAGTAGCATGGTAATGAGCATACCAATATAAATTAACACTCAGGATTGTGGTAGTAATGCAATAAGGCAAGCTTACGTGGAGATCATGAAAATATAATAATGCAAAAAATTCATCACAACCACATAATGTAAACCATACTATAAATCTTCCTTTAGTGATGATCAAATATTTTGCAGTTAATAAGATAATTCATTCTACCTTACCAAGTTCTCTACCACTAAAAAATTCATGGCATCATAAAATCGTAATAGGATACCACACCCACCACATGGGATCAAGATACATCAAAGGTGAATTTCTTTGCAGATACTACACCCACAACACATTGAGTGCACCTATCGAGGGGACTAACACAAATTGGGATGCTACACATATAACACGGGGTCATAGCACATCAAGGGGTCTTGTATTGGGATGCCTCACCCATCACTATGACACCCTCAAATTTTGAAACTTAAAATTTTTATTTTTAAAGATTTAATAGTAGAAGCCAAAACACAAAACATAGGGGTGTCGCCGTACATCCAACATATAAGACGCACTCTCTATGCCTAGTCTATGTCAGGTGCAAGGCAAAAGTAATGTTATACCTAGGAATTAGGTGTGGGAACTACTTGATTTCTCTACAATATAGGATATGAAATAGTGAGAAGGAAATAAATAGTAAAAATAGAGGACTAAGAGTCCAGAAAGAGATAGTGATATCTGGATAACCATATCCTTTACCAAATTGTTTAACGCTCATCGAAGGCAAGCACATCAAGATCATAATCATTAATGACATGCAAAATAGGGCATATCTATTCATGGGAATGAGCAACACCCATAAAATGCATGGTTAATATGCTATATATGGACTAAGGGAACAATACTATATAAACAGGGACAAAAATAGCAGATGCTTTCACATTAGATAATAAGGGAATAACCAAACAAATGAAACATCACATAAGATAGAATATAATCCAAATTCTTTTATTAAGTATAATCCATTTTCATTCTTTCATATACGTTGAGTGCAGGAACCCTACCATTCTTAAATCTATAGAATTGTTTGAAACACCCTTTGAGGGAAACACACTAGAGCCACTATTCTTTCCTGTGGAATAGAGATTAAAAGCATCTTCTTTACCTGAGCCACTATTCTCTATGGTGGAATGGGAATACATACATACATACATAGAAAGGATAGAGTGGAGGATAAACAAATAGGGAGAAGGATAGTATATTATATATATGGTCATGTGTGCATGTGTGGAGTGAATCGGGGAGGAAGAAAGGAAGAAAGGCACGGGAAGCGTGCGACGATGGTGATGGTGATGGTGTAGCTACAAGGTGATGCTACCGATGATAGTTGTAGAGGATGGTGAGCGGTAAGGTAGTAGCTATAGGGTAAGGGTGGTAACAGTTGTACGTATATGTTTTGTGAGAAGTAAAATGGCAGAGGTAATGTGTAGGGTGTGTTGGGCAGGGATAAGGAAGCAAAAGGAGAAGAATAAAGGAAGTAAGGTGATGGGTGATGGATGCAGTAAGGTGATGATGCAAGTGGATAGATGTAAGTTAACATTTTCAAATGTTGTAGCTTAGACTAATAAGAAGGATTGGGGGAATACTTTAGGGGTAATTTTGGATTACTCTTAAGTAATTAGAATTAGTGATAATTTTAGTGGGTTTAATTTTGGTTTATGAATTACAATTTATCTAAGTTAAGGTTTCAGATTCAATTAAAGTTTATAGATTAAGGAGTTAGGATAAGGTTAACATAAGATTTATTGAGGCTAGAATCAAATTAGGGCGTTAATAACATAGGATTAGGCTAAGTAAATTTTTGGTGTATTACAACCACACCTTCAATGCCTCTACTACGAGGGCTAAAAAGTTAGGATACCATATCCACCTAAGCAATGGAAAATACGAAGTGCTAAGGGACTTGTACTAGGATACCTCACCCACCAAAACTAGACACCAATGCTATAACGGTATAGCACAGTAAAATCCTATACCTAAGAGATATGTACATACCTAATACAAAATGCAACCTGGTAGAGAAGGAAATAGGTTCTGAGTGAAAATATAAGCTACAAGGTGACCCACCTAATTCCATTATTATTAATTACCAAGTCATGTCACAATCAAAAACTAACTCCATAAATAGATAATCAGGTGTTTCCAAATGATAACACCAAACACAAATAAATTCCATTGTTATCCAAATTGATTATTTTCAAGGAATAACACCAAAAAAAACTAAGATATAAAAGCCACTAAATGAGTGTTTAGAGGTGACACCAAAATTAACTAATCTAAGGCCAAAATACCATCATTTTGATTCTTATAAATTCTAGGGTTAATATAGTTGTAATCATAATTTAAATGTTGCAATTACATAGAGGTTTTATCATAAGAGGAACAAAAGATGAATAACAATTAACAACAAAAGTAGAAAATACTACTAGACCAGTCAATCTATCCTTGGGACCAATCGGCAAATTTGGTCATGCTAGACCTGAACAAAATATCACTAGTGGACCAAACAACTAGTTAATCTCTCCGATTAACTATTCATAGAAAACTAGTCAATGGATTTGGTCCAATTTGTCGATGGGTCTAAGTAGAGACATACATCTTTAGTCACGAGGTCATGAGTCGATGGGTTTGGATAATTGATCGACAGCTTATAGGTACTAGTCAACTAGTTTATCGAACCAATTAAATGATCTCACAACCAGTCGAGCAAAATTTTCAAACATTGAGACTATTCACACAACCAATTAATTGGTTCAATGAATTGATTGATTAATCTGGGTAAAACAACACCAATACTTATGATACACACACTAAAATTTACCAAACTTTACTATATTAATCTCATCATGTTGCAATGATATACAACACATAAAGAGACATTTTGCACACATAGAATAATATAGATACGTGGTATGGTAGGAATTTAAGAAAAACCTTGCTTAAACTGCCAAATCAAGCATTAAATTAGAGAAACTAAATAATACCTAAATTATAGGAAGAAAATCTACAACATGCTCTATTTCTAGAATATAATTAGCTGATTCCCAATGCAAAGACATACCGGGAACATGGAATTACAACAAGCAACAAAAACTTCATTTATTTTAAAGATAAGAATGTCATACCTTGATGTCAGCCTTCTAGTAAAAAACTTCTAAATCACCTACTGTCTACCATAACTTTGATTCCTATGAGAAGAAATAGTCAAAACTATTAAAACTCCTTCTTAGAACTCCATTAAATTTAAACGAAATCAAAAAAGTAGAAGAAGAAAAAAATAAAAACTCAACCTTTTCTCAAAAATAAATGTTCCAAATAAAATGAACCTAGAATCTTCAACCTTTCACAAAACTTTAATCCTTTCTTATTTAAGAGAAACAAGGGATAGCTAAAGAAAATTTAAGAAGAATAAAAAAGAGGCAATAACATGACTAAGGAGAGAAGATATTATGAGAAAAACTCTATGTTTTTTTTTTGTAGAGAGGAAAAGGGAATAAATATGGAGAATACTCAACACATAGAAAACATCCATAAGGGAATGGAAGAATGGAGGAAAAATAAAGAGTAAAAATGAATCAAGAATAGAGGCTATAGAAGAGATAATTGGTTGAAATCCATAAGAGGAAGATAGATAAGGCTGGTATGGTTGAAGGTGGGAAACCAAAGGTGTAAGAAAAAACATGATGGTGTAAAAGAGGTTGATTATAGTTTGGGAGGGAACTATTGTAGAGGGTTGGTATCTCATCAAAGATGTTCAAGAATTCAAACACGCAGTTGTAGCTGCTAAAAGAGAGAGGAAAGTGAGGGAGAAAAGAGAAAGTGATTTATGCCTCAAAAAGTACTTTTTAGAAATATTTAGCTAAATAAAAATTAAAGAAAGATCTAAATAATATAAAAATAATCCCAAAGTACAAAAATATGCTTATTAAAATAATTAGATTCTAATCAGAAGTTTTCATAAATATTAGAAAGGAATTTGAATAAAATTTAGGAAAGGATTTGAAAGTGTAGGATTACTAGATTGGTTTGAGAAAATCGGTTACTTTATCAAGAATAAAATTGTAAACTTCTAATCATACTAGTCGATCATGTAGGAAAATTGGTCAATTAATACATCTAAAATTCACATTTTTATTAGAATGTCAAAACCTTTTCTAAACTAAACTAATTTAGCTTATATCGACATAATTGTAAAGATATTTTGAAGTATTTTAGGATAGGGTATTACAATTGGCTCACAAAAAAATTCTAGTTCTACATGTCACTAACTCTTCATCATTATTACCCTCTTCGAGTATGATCTTCTATTTGTTGGGATTTGGAATAGAAAGAATTTGAGGTTCCCTCATGGAGAGGTTCATAATCCCATTGCATTTTGGCTTGGATTGATTTCTAAGGATTCCTTGAAAGATTTGCTTTCATTTTTGGTGGCTACGGCCTTAAGCTAATAATAATTAGTGCATGTGAATGTTTGGCTTGATTAGATGAAGACTTTAGAATCCTCTGAGCTATCAAAACTTTTGAAATTTCCATGGGTGGACCATCCTCTTATAGATTATAAATAAATTATAAAGAAACTATAATAACATAAGCTGGCATGAAGGACGCAAAACATATTTTGTAAGGAAAGTGGATAGACTCAAGACTAGAGAAATAATTAACACCTTTACAAAATTATTAGTATTGCTAAGTTTATTCGATTTGGCTTTAATCGAGGTTCATGGCATTTTCACTTTCCTAATCACAAAATAAGGTAAAAGATTTTTTAGATTGAGATTATGGATAAACATGGCAATGATATATCATGAGAATACATACCTTTTTGTTATGTTACCCCAACAATATATGCTCCACTATGAGGATGAACAATGAGTTTTTTTTATGCCCATTAACAAACTAGGAGCAACACATTGCTATCAAAATCTCTAGGAAATAAACTCTACAAATATGTTAAGAAGGGTGGTTATGTAAGACAACAAAAGGGTTAAATAAGTCTTATCTTTCTGAGGATGATCATATCGTTCAAGACTTAGTTATTATTTAGAACAAGCGTATAGTGCACAAAGCGGTCAAATTTCTTCACATAGGTTTCCAACTCTACAAAGAACGATGGACACTCTTAAACCTCTAGGTTAGGCTAACCTCATTTAGACAGATTACACTTGGGATCGTCCAAGACTAAGAAATACTATGACTTCCACTTCTTAATAGAAGATTAAGGCTCTCTGATAAACTTGTTTTTTTACTCTAGTATGAATAAAGTATAAACCTACGGACAATGGACATATCAAAATTTCGAATAAGTGATTGAATAGATCCATCATTAGTCTAACTTCCAACAAATGGAAATTGTATAAAAATCTCATGATCATTCTCTAAGCTTAGGGAATAATTTAAGTAGGGTTAAGCTGATAGGGTCAAAGGAACTTCCTTATAAATAGAGATAAGGAAAAACAAATGTCGCTATAAAATGCCTCAGCATATAAGGTCATTAATCTATCTAATGAGTTATTAGCTCTATCTAAAGGGGTGGCATAATTAAAGTAAGAGAAGGGATATAGTATTTTACTTAGAAATACACAAGTTCTGCTCTAGTAATGTTTCTCAAAAGAAAAGCATTCAATTCAAATGATGAATGTTCATACAAGTTGATAAAAAGAGAGGATTGGAAAGAGGTGAAGGGACTAAAGGGTTCGTTACCAATAGGTTAGTCAAAGATGAAAAAGGAAAAGGATAAATTAATGGTGTAATGGATGAATATAAAGATTAAGAAATAGAAGAAATAGAAAAATTACTAAGATCTTTCAAAGACAATATCCATTAGAAGAGTAGGAGATTTATCACGACATACAAAAAGGTTGATAGTCGGTATAACAATGACACAAACTCCACAAGTGTGATTTCTATCTAGGAGCTCATGATGTTAAATACCTCTACTTATGGTGATAATAGGAGAGATTGTAATAGTATCTAGGGACAAAGATGATAGTCGTGTAAACGGTGCCCTAATATAGGATGGAAATTGAGGTATAAAGGTCTCAAGTTTAAAGATAAAAAACAAAAATTAAAAGAATATTGGGAATAGTAATCATTGAAGATGAAAGGAGAAAAAGTAAATAGGGAGGGTGATTTATATATACAATGATATGGGACAATCAAATTTACCTAGTTTTCCAATAGAAAGATGAAGAATTAGCATTCATTACTAACATAATCCTCTTGATAATCTCCCATTTGGAGAAGGCATAATGTCAATTTGAGCCTTGATTCTCACCCTTCCCTACACAAAATTGTGCCAGCAAAATGAATGGTCATCAATGACCTAGGAACATATTCCTTTTATAATAACTTTTAGATGGATCATGTGACTCTTATTTAAAGGCTTCTCCTTTGATTTAAACATGTAGAGGAAAGAAAAAATAAGGGTTATTCAACTAGCCTTATTTTGGAATGATTTTACATTCTATTGAATTTCCAAAATTTGAATTTTATAATAACTAATGAGAGTGGTGTAGGTTAATGAAGATTACAAAAAAAAAGTTGATTTTCTAATACTTGATAGTGTATATACGTTGTGTCTGACAATGTAACACCCCAATTTTAAGAATAAATTTTCTTTCAAATGCTAAAGCTAGCTCAAATGCATTGGTATTACTACTGCGTTTCATAAAAGTTGGGCTCCCTTACTTTTCTTATACAAAATATGAGGCTAAAACACTCATTTAGGGTTTAGAATTTAAAATGAGAGTAATGATTAAGAAAATGTAGTGAATAGTATTTTTTTAGAAATATCTATTTAAAAATTTAAAAAGGCCTAGAAGACTTAGAAAAAGCCAAGGAATTCAAATATGATCAAATTAGAAAGTTTTGAAAGAATGTATGTAGCCAAAAGTGGCACAAAATTTTTATGAGACTCAAAACTATAAGAATACTTAAATGATTATAAATACGTAATGAGAGTAAAAGGATTGAAATTTTTTTGTTATAAATAATTTTTCATAATTATAATAATCAACCCATTCTAAAAAATTAGGGTATTACATCACTACCCTCTTAAAAATGACTTCATCCTCGAATTCAAGCAAAATGAGGAAAACATCCACACAATAATGTACTAAGACATGTAATAAGGTACTACCCCTTAAAGAGGAACCTTATTACTATGGTATCTCACCTTATTGAAAAGCTCAGGATACTGGTATCGAATCTCATCCTCTGTCTCCCATGTAGCCTCCTCTACTCCATGGTGCTTCGAGAGTACCTTTCACTATTAACGTCTCCCTCGAATAGGTTTGTAGGGTTATCTAATAGATGATTTGAAGCAATATCTCAACAGAGGTTAAAGACTCATTCAGCTCGATCTCATTAGATGCAGCATATGCAATAGGTATGCAGCATAGTTCCTTAATTTTGACATGTGAGAGGCATCGTGAATTCAAGATAACTCAAATGGCAATGAAAATTGAGAGGCAACCTCTCCAATCCTCTTGATTATCTTATAAGGTCCAATGAATGTTGACCTAAGCTTTCCCCTCCAACCAAAACATATGAAACCCTTCGTCAGTGAAACCTTCAACAAAACTATGTTACCAATCTCATAGCCCTCATATTGTCGCCTTAAATTAGCATAACTCCTCTATTTATCCTAATCTGCTCTCAATCTATCATGTATCAATTGGATCTATTGAGTGATCTTCTCTATCATCACTAGTCACTAAAAAAATAGGCTAGCTAATGTCACTCCAACACAAAGGACTATGACATCTTCGTCCATACAAAACCTCATATGGTGTTATCCTAATGTTGATGTGATGACTATTGTCATATGAGAACTCAATCAGGTCTAAATTGTCCTTCCAGCTACTCTAGAAGTTGAATGCACAAGATTGGAGTATATCCTCTAAAGTCTATATCGTCCACTCTATCTCACCATCTATACTTGGGTGAAATGTTGTACTCATCTTCAGCCTTGTAGTAATAGCCCCTTGTAACTTCCTCTAGAAATGTGAAAGGAACCTAGAGTCTCAATTTGAAAAAATGTCAACTAGAGTACATTGAAGTCTCACCGCATGCCTCATGTAAGCTCGAGACAACAGATCTATACCCCATGTCAATATTATCAAAATAAAGATGGCTGACTTGGTCAGTTGATCAACCACTACCCAAATTGTATTATAGCTACCCATCATCTTAGGCACACCATTAACAAAATCCTTGGAAATTGAGTCCCACTTACACTTAGGTATCTCTAATGGCTACAAAAGTTCTACTGACCTCCTTGACCTTCTGACAAGTGAAACACCTACAAACAGTCTCGGCTACTCTCTCCTCATACTCAACCACTAATACATCATATTGGAGTCCTTGTAAAACTTATCTCCTCTATAATGGAAAAAATAAGGTATACAATGGCCCTCTTTAGCTATATTGGTATTTATATCACTACAGCTGGGTGGTACACATGATCAACCTCTAAATTTGACACTACCATCATTGTGGGTCTAAAACTTGTCAACTGTACCCTCACCAATCTTACTTCAAATACCCTCAAGCCAAGCATCTCCAACCTATCTAACTCGAATCTCATTGAAAATTGAAGGTGAGATGGTGAATGTACTCATAGTAGCCTCATGGCTACCTTTAGAGATCAACTCAATAACCATGTCTTAAAGCTCCCCATGAAATCTACTCACTATGATCATCAGACTCGGGGAATGAGAATTTTCCTACTCAAAGCATCAACAACAACATTAGCCTTCCCTTATGGTAAGTCAAATCAAGATCATAGTCCTTCACTAACTCTAGCCATCTCTTTTAATGTATATTTAGCTCTCCTACGTGAAGTTGTACTTGAAATACTAATGTAAAAACTACACTAGGTGCCATAAAGATAGTGTCTCCAAATCTTCTAAGCAAAGACCACTGTAGCTAACTCCAAATTGTGAGTGGGGTAGTTTTGCTCATGCGACCTCAACTATTAAAAAGCATAGGCAACCACTATACCATGTTGCATCCTTCAAAGCATCACTTTATACCTTGAAACCATCAATCCCCTTAGGTAATTTCAACATTAGTGCTATAGTTAGATGATGATTTAACTCATAAAATGCCTGCTCACAATTATCATCTCACTGAAACTATATAGCCTTCTTTAATAGGTTTGTTAATAGAGGAACAACCCATGAGAAGTCCCGAACAAATCTATGGTATTACCCTACCAAACAAAGAAACCTACGAACCTCTGGTACACAAGAAGTGTGCTATAATCTACCACTACTCTAATCTTCTCTGGATCCACAATAATGTCACTAGTTGATATAATGTGACTAAGAAATGCAACCTCAGCAAGCTAAAAATCACACTTAGAGAGCTTAGCATACAATTGATGCTCCCTAAGAAGTGCTAAAATCATCATCAAGTGCTGCTCATGCTCCACCCTAAATAAATACCACCACAAATTGATCCAGATACTACCGAAAAATCCTATTTATCAGAGCCAATACATTGGTAAGCTCAAAAGGCATCACCATGAACTCATACTGATCATACCACATCGGAAAAGTGGTCTTCAAAATATCTATCTCTACTACTCTTCATTAGTGGTATCCCGAGCTCAATTTAATCTTAGAGAAAACTCCAAACCATTTAAGCTAGTTAAACAAATCATCAATGCATGGCAATGGGAATTGATTCTTCACGGTTAACTAATTAACCCCTTTGTGTTTGATGTAGAGTCTCAAGTTGTCAACCTTCTTCCTCACGAAGAAGACTAGCGCTCCCCAGGATGATACACTTGGGTGTATGTAACCATATGATAAGAGCTCTTCTAGCTGAGCCTTCAACTTTCTCATCTCTATAAGTGTCATCAAGTAATGTGCTCTAGAAACTAGTTGTACTCCTACTATCAGGTTTATCATAAAATCCATCTCTCCAAATGGGGGAAACCTTGGTAACTACATAGAAATATGTTTAGAAACTCATGAGCAATGGGAATGTCCTCTAAGGTGTTGACATCAGTGTTCAGATCTTGAACACTACACAAGAACATTGGATTACCCTTCCAAACTAACAAATCAAGTGTAAGGGCTAATACCACCTTAACCACGGGCCTAAGCTTGCATCGTCGATAGGATACCCTAGCACCCAAAGGACTCCTCACCACAACATGCTTTTACATACAAATGAAAACCACTTGATATCTCCCCATCATGTCCATACCCAAAATACAATCAAATTCCTAAAGATTGATCCTTATAAGGTCCATGGAAAACTCTACACCACCAATAACTAAAGCCACATAAACAAAAAAGGTAGAACATGCAATATAGTATCTATAAGAGACATGACAGATGCATCAATAACACAAGTAGGCATCAATCTAGCTCATGTAATGAAAGTAGTAGAAATAAAGGAACATGAAGCACCCATACCAAATAGCACATAAGCTTGAAAACATAAAAGCATAACCTAATAGCCACTATATCAACCTGTAGATCAACCTCGGCTTGGCTCATGACACTCAAATACCCTCCAACATATCCTACTCCACCTCTAGTTGGTTTAAGGCCCCGATCACCTCTAGTTAGTGTAGATGGGTGACATCCCTAACCTTTACTCTAGCCTAACCACTTTGCAGTATAGGTGGTGCCCTCTATTGTAAGTGTTGTGGTTGTTGAGAACTAGAACTCCCTTGTTGCTAGTGCCAACACTCAAACTCTCAGTGGCCCATGCTACCACAAACTTTACACCGAATCGACTAACCACCATAGTCTCTGCATATATGATCTAACCTGTAATGCTCATAAAAGTAGTGGCGCTGCTACTGTCCCAGTGGCCTATACTGCTAACCTTATGGCCTATACAATATAAAACTCTAAATCTCGGTATGTTGAGATGCTCTATTATAAATCCTCTATGGTGTATTCCTCTTCCTCCCTAATAGAACCTCAAACTGCTCCTATACAAGCTTAGTAGTTGTGCAAGCTTTCTCATACAAAAACATGAGATAATGAAATATCGCAACTCCTATCATCCTCCATACTGCAAATGATAAACCCTTTTGAAAGTAGAAGATGGTTTGGGACCAGGTCACCCTAGTGCGAGCTAAGAAACTCCATAAATCTATTATAGTACTCTTATACCATTATATTACCCTATGATAACTACAAAAACTCCTCTAGTTTTTTGTTCTCTAGGCTATTTGTGTAGATATGAGCTTATAAAGCTTCCTTAAAACCATCCCAAGTAAGAGTTGGAGCTCCTTGCTCCCAATGGTGGATCCATTAGTCATCTGCGAGCGTGCATAGAGGGTACACTGCTATACTGGCTCTCCTATACTCTAAAAAATCCATAGCCTCAAATGTACAATCAAAATATCAGATCCAAGACTCTAGTAAGACTAGGACCTCCTCTCCAACGTAAGTGAGTAGATGGCGGTCTTTGACCTACTTGAGCCAATCCTCTTTGTGCTCCCCCCCCCCCACAATCCATTATGGTATAGGTGGTGATGGAGGGGGATACAGTATAGCATGTTCCTAAGCATGTAGTTATGCAAGCTCAGTAAGAGTGAGAAAATTGTCCTCTAATCATGTTGTGTGAGCCGCACTAGGGCCTACCATAGTGTCCTATAAGAACAAAAATGTGTTAGGAAAATATCTTGACTTACCAATACAAACCACATGTATCAACACAAGGCCCCCTAGCTACCTAATCTACACTTACTCACAATTGTATTTCATTTTTTTCTCAAACTTTAAAATTCACACATAAGCAAAAGAAATTCAAAACACTTATGATTCAAAACCAAACCTTTGATACCAACTTCTAACACCTTAATTTTTTAGAACAATTTTTTTAAATGCATAAGCTAGCTTAAATACATGAGTGTTACTACCACATTTCATACATGTCCAGCTCCCTCACCTTTCTTACATATAAGGCAAAGTTAAAATGCTCATTTCAGGGTTTAAAACACAGGAAAGGGTTAAGGGTAATAAATATTTTTTTTCTTTCAAAATCTCTATTTAATATTTTAAAAGACCTAGGAGACTTAGAAAAAGCTAAAGATTTCAAATATGATCAAATTAGAAATATTTAAAAGAATTCATACGGTCAAAAGTTGTACAAAATCCTTATAGGGCTAAAAACTATAATTAGTTAAAAGATCAAAATGAAATATTTTAAAAGCATAACAAGAGTCAAAAGAATGAAAAAAAATGATTATAAATAATTTTTTCATAATTAAAATAATAAACAGATTTTAAAATTTTGGGGTATTACCCTTCTCTTTGTAATATTCTTAATCTTTACCAACAATCTTTTCTTTGTAATATTATTTGTGTTTTCTAATTGTCGTTTCTTTGTGACTTTATCTTAATTTCCCAACAACATTTTCTATAGGCTTTATGTGTAGATGTGTGACAATATTTTATATGAAAAGGTATTTTGTTTTTTTATTTGAATCATGTTTAGCATGCATATGAATGAGTCAGACTGATCATTAGCCTTTCATAATGAGATTTTGCATTAGGATAGTATTGATCGCCAGCAAAATTGCTACACTCCAAATTTAACAACTAAAAAAATGTGTTTAATGAGAAGTGTAATACCAAAATAGTTGGATATTACCATCGTAATTGAAATAAATTTGGCTTATTATACTATCTTTACATCAATCAAAAGGTAAAAAAATTAGAATAAATAAACATGATAAAATAGAAAACGAGAGAACCTTAAAAGACTTAAATATGAGTTTGGAGATTAACTCTAAGTATAATATCAAAATACATAAAAAGGATTCCGTGAAACTAAGATTCTAAAAACGTATTCAGACCAAAAATGATAACCGAATAACATGACTCTACACCCAACCTCGATATATAAGGTCACTCTTCAACATAGAGAGCATAATAAATAACAAAGCCATCAAATGGGTGCTCATCAACTTTCATAAAAGCATCTAGACCTTCTACTAGTAAGAATAAGTAGCACCAATGAAAAGAATGATTGACACACTATGTACTAAGGTAACTATATAGTCGAGCAAGGGTAGAAATCATAAGGTTGCAACAAGAAATAAACATGCATATAAATTAACATATGGTAGAGCCAACTCAATTATCAATTGCAAGTCTCACAATGATAATGACATAATCATGGCCTAAAGCTTATTTATGTTGAGTTTAGGAACCCCAATATTCTTCACTAATAGAACACTATCAGTAATATACAACCATGGAACACAAGTTTTCTAACCACAATTCTCCTCTTGTGGAACAGATAGGTATAAGTAGTCTTAACTCATGTGATATTTCACTTTAAGTAATTAGTATCTTATCGATAATTATGATCATTATCATAATTTATTTCAAATAAGTTTAGGGACTACTCTATTCTCAACCGGTGGAATATAATCAATAATATATAATCCTAGGACAAAACACTCCTAGTCACTATGTTTTAATAGTAAAATAGTATCAATAATATACAATCCCAAGACATTAAGCTCTTTGCTACTATTCTTGTCTGGTGGAACGGATATGTGCAATCGATCCTAGCTCATATGATATTTAACTTTAAATGATTAATATAATATTTATGATTATTTATCTCAAGGTCATCAAACATACATACATATGTAAAAAAGATAATGGAGCTTAGCATAATTATCCAACACATATAAAGCACAACTACATGAAAATTGGAATATTCCCTAAGGAAAAATATCACAATTTCCTAAAAGCCCTAATCTCACAATATACGCATAACACATTCCATTATTACTCATTTATATACCAATTTTAGCATACATTCCTCAAATATTATTATTATCAACATACCGCGCCTTACACATGTGATAACAACCTTATCTCCAAAGTTACTATTTATAATACTTACAAAACCTTAATGTCATAAGTTATATATAGCTTTTCTATACCTAATAGAATCAAAAAATTTAATATACATTCCTAAAAAGGCAATATTAACAACATATTTAAAAATTATGGTCTAACTCTAACATCTTACACATGTAATAATAACACTATTCTTTAGTTACTATTCCCAATTTAAGCAATTTTTTTCATTTTATTTCATTTAATTTGGACTTACGTCATTCATAATTACTCCAAATATTTTACATGATAATTTTTAACATATTTAAACCACTTCACACATTAGACCCAAAAATTTTCATATTAAACCTATATAGACTAAAATATCCTTAATGATAGCCAATCACCCTTATTTACCAAAAACCTTACATGTCTAATTTCATCCCCTTCCAACCATCAACTGATTACATCACTATACATCTTAAATATATTTATTTCCCAATAAGCATACATTATCAAACCTACATTACAATACCATATATGATATTTAATCATTTAAGGTTTACAAGATAATCCTTATGGTAACAATATCGTATAAGCACATGCTTTATCATTCATACTCACTTTTTATCATATGATCAACATTATCATATCATAAAATTAATAGCATGAATTTTATAGCATAATCATAGTAGCATGATAATACACACAATCAGACATAAAATTGAGTAGAAAACCCCTAACTAAATATCCTTAATGAAAAGGACATTGGTATCTAAGTATGTATAACCTATCCCCTGCCTCCTCCAAGACCACTCAAAAATACTTAAGAAACGAGGAGAAAACACAATTAAAACTTAGGGATATAGCCAAGAAAATGATAATGTAAAAGAGAATGAAAGAAAGAGTAAAAACTAAATTTCAAGCTCAAATGTGGAACAGTAGAATTTTATGCAACAAAGAAGGGGGAAATGGCAACTAATGCCGAAGTCAAAGAGTGTAGCAACAACACTAGCTACCGTTGATTGGGGTAGGGGAATTGTAAGGGCAACCAATTCTCAAGGGGGAGGAATAGAGGTGTATGTTAAAGCTATGGGGAAGGTTGCAATGGCAGATACGAAAAAAAAAGGGGGAGGTTTTGGCAGTGATGGATGAAGGTTGGGGTGGTTTAGATGATGGTGGTCATTGCTAAGAGCGAAGGAATGGGAAGGAGAATTGGTGCAAGGGAGGAAAGGATGGTAAGGGCAAGTATTTCCAGGCCTTTTTAGTGTTTGTGGTGACAGAGAGCAGGAAAAAGAGAAGAAAAGAATTGCAATTGTTACTACTCATCCACATAAATGGAGGGAGGAATGGAAGCAGTCAGGAATTAAATGTCGCTAATTCTAGGAGGGGATGTGTGGGTGGCTAGGTGTGCATGTGTATAAGAGAGAGAGTGTGTGTGTGTGTGGGCACACACATGTTGGGTGTAATGGCAAAGAGGGTTAAGGGATGTGAGGCACGATTAGATAAAATTTTCAACAAAGCGCATCAACTCAAGATTGGGAGTTGATGGGGTGATAGTCAAGGTATAGGAGATAGGTGATGCAAGCATGGTAGAGGAGACTTGGTTGGGAAGGGGAGTGATGCACACGGGAAGAAGAAAAATAAATCAAGAAGGAGGAAAAGAGAAGGAAAAAAAATAGGTTTGGGATTAAGATTAAATGTATGTTAAAATAATTTAGATTAGGGTATTATGATAAAATTAATTATCAACCATATAGGGTTAGGTTAGGGTTAAAAATATTAATGGCTAGGAATAAATATTAGAAATGCATTAAGATTTAGGATTAAAGGATTAGGATAGGGTAGAATTAACAATTTTCCAAGAATTATATTAGATTAAGATTAAGGATTAAGGGATTAGGATAGGGTAAAATTATTAATTATTTGATATTAGAATTAAGTTAGGATTTTAATTACTTAAGATTATGATTAGATAAAATTTAGGGTATTGCAAATATAACCAAATCATAGTCTATTTGTTCAATGCAAGCAACTAATGTGATTGATCATTAGCAACTTAACCAATGTTTAGTGGTTCTACCTCAGGGGATCGGCTAACGTGGTTGATAAAATTTTGAAGGAAGTGAAAATATTGGTATTTGATGTGTATAGGATTATGGAATTATATATTGAGTGGTATTATGGGTCAATTAGGGTTTGAATACAATGATAATGATTTGGTGATGATGGTTTAGTATTTATTTTTGTAAGGTGATAGGATTCGTGTAGTAGGGTTAGGGTTAAGGCCGAGTTTTAGGTTTAGGGTTTATGATTGACGTTTTGAATGTGGGATGAAGATGATGAAAAATTGTGATTATGGTGATTTGGTGAAGGGATTTTGAATATGATATGATGATCTTTAATCAACGATAATAATAAGATTATTATCTAGGGTTTAGGTATAGAATAGGTAAAATTAAGTACATAAGAATACATTGAAGTTGAAGTTGAGGATGATGAATTTTGGTTTGTGGTGACTAGGTTGATAATTAGCATGGGCTATGGATGGGTTTACGGATAATACTCAATCTCTAATTCACTCATAAAAAGAGATTAAGGGTTACAATAATAATCACTTATAGAGAATTGATTATAATTGAAAAACACTCATAAAGAATTTAAATAGAAAATAACTTGTATTTTCATTCAATTGGCTATGCATACGAAAGTGTAAACCTAATTCTTTTATAGCCTATTTGCACCTCCTCAATATTACAAGGTAATCCTAATTATTTAGGCAAAAAATAATCTGATCAAAATTAGCCCATATAATGCCTTGTTTCCCACTCCAAGTACTTCTTATAAGACTCCTTAAAAAGCTACTTTATGCGCTAGCCAATCATAATGCAAATAATGAACAACATAATTAAGTAAATAACACACTAAATAAATGCTAAACACATGCCATTTATATCTAAAGAATCATTCTCATGCATATCATGCATGCCTTGCACAAGCATCTATTGCTAGTGACTTGTTTTGCATGTTTTATCCATAACTAGCAATGTAGTCATTCGTTTGACCTCAACTTGGTAGGGTATCCATTCTAGGTAAAGGCTCCGATTGTAAGCAAACTTTGCATATGCTAATTTCATATCTTGATCTTTAGCATTCTTACTCACCAACCCCTTTAGAAAAGTACCCGACAATCTATTAGTAACTTCATTTTGACCATTTGTTTGAGGATAATGTGAAGTACTAAATAGAATCCTTGTTCCTAACATATATTATAATGTCTTCCAAAAATAACTTATGAATTACACATCTCTATCCAAAACTATACTCCTTGGAATCTCATGCAATTTCACAATCTCCTTGGAATACAAATCCACAATAAGAGTAGCATTATCGATCTTGCAACATGAAATATAATGAGCCATCTTGGAAAATCAATCCACCACAACTATTATAGAATCTTCACCTTTATGTCCTAGGCAATTCAAAAATAAAATCTATACTAACATCTACCAATGGTTGAGTAGGCACGCGTAAAGGTATATATAACCTTTATGAAACAAGTTCTTACTCCTTTAATATGTTGCACAGCTAGCAACTATAGCTTTCACTCCCTTTGCATGCTAATAAAAAATGCTCTTATAATAACGTCAAAGTCTTATGAACTCCAAGGTGTCCTGCAATACCCCCTTCATACACCACTTTGATTAGCAAATCTCAAATTGATGTCTTAAGCACACATAATTTCTTTTAATTGAATAATAATCCATCTTAAAGAACATAAGCTCCATAACTTCCTTGTTTCTTGCACTCTTCAAAAATCATAGAAAAATCATCGTCAATGTCATATTGACTCTTCAACATCTCAAAACCTTAAAGATTTGCTTCCATCCTCGTAAGTATCATGGTCTTCCCTAACAATGCATTAGCAATAATATTCTCCTTGCTATCCACATGTCTTGTAGAGAACATAAATGTTTGCAAAAAACTAATCCACTTGGCATATATTGGACATACTTTTCTTTGACCATGTAGATACTTCAAACTCTCATGATCCGAGTAGGGATGGCAACGGGGCGGGTCGGGGACGGGGACCCTATCCCCATCCCCGAACCCGATAAGGAAAATAATCCACGAACCCGACCCGATCCCCGATATTTTTTTAACGGGGATTCCCCGACCCGATCCCCGCGGGGATCAAGTCCCCATACCCGACCCGATCCCCGATCTATTTTCAATCCCCGATTTATTCCCCGTTCATAAAACCCGACCCGATCCCCGAAACCCGACTTTATACCCGATCCCCGATCTCATCCCCGATCCTCAAACTATTTTTTTATATTATATTTTTAATTTATTTTCTAAAAAAAAATTATATATATTATATATATATAATTATATAAAAATATATATATCTAAAAAAATTTCGAGGCGGGTTCGGGGATGGGGACCCCAAACCCGTCCCCGCCCCGTCCCCAAAAAAATCCCCGTTAAGAATCCCCGAACCCGAACCCGATCCCTGAATTCTCTCCCCGAACCCGAACCCGAATGGAGAATCCCCGAAGGGGCCCCGAACCCGCGGGAAAAATTGCCATCCCTAGATCTGAGTGAAGCACAAAAGGCTTGGGTCTCAAATAATTGACTCAATGTCCCCAAACAATGAATACTGTAATAGAAATCCGTATCATAAGTTAAATAACTGAGCCTTGCACCATTCAACTTTTTACTGAAAGATGTGATTGGCCTCTTCCCTAGTGAAAGCATACCTCTAATACCTAGACCACTAGCATCACAAGTTAGTTCAAATAATGTATCCAAGTTAGGTAAAAACAATACCATTATATTTGAAAGCTTTGTCTTCAAGTCTTTAAAAGTCATTGTCACATGTTCATTCTAATAAAACTCCCCCTTCTTCATCAATTGTGTAATAGGCGTCGTAATAGTAGAAAACTCTTTGATAAACCTCCTATAAAATGAAGCTAAACCATGGAAACTCCAAACCTCATGGATATTAGTAGAAATGAGCCACATTTGAATAGGTTCTACCTTTGAAGGATTAACGCTAATACCATCTCCATTCACAATATAGCCAAGGAAAACTATACTCTCTATCATAAAATTACACTTCTCCATTTTACCATAACACTTCACCTCCCTAAGCTTATCAAATAACTTCTTCAAATGTTGCATGTGTTCGAATTTAGTCTTGCTATATACCAAAATATCTTCAAGGTAAACAACAATGAAAACTCCAAGGAAAGGTTTGTGTACCTCAATCATTAATCTCTTGAATGAACTCAGTACATTATATAACCCAAATGGCATCACCAACAACTCATACAACCCATACTTAGTCTTAAAACTATCTACCATTCGCCCCTTCCCTTATTCTCATTTGATGGTAGCCACACCTAAGGTCAAGCTTAGAAAACATATTTGCTCCATGTAACTCATTTACCATATCATCCAATCTTGGCATAGGAAATTTGTATTTGATTGCGATATTGTTGACCGCACTAGAATCAATACATATCCTCCACTTACCATCCTTCTTATGCACCAATAAAGCTTGAACACTATACAGACTCATACTCTCATGAACATGGACTTTATCCAACAACTCTTGCACTTGTCTCTACAACTCCTTAGATTCCTCTATATTGCATCTATAAGCTAGTTTATTTGGCAATGGAACTCACAGCATAAGATCAATAGCATTCTCAATACCTCTCAAAGGAGGTAATCTAGGTGGTACCTCATCCGGAAAAACATCTATATACTCTCTCAACACTTGTTGCAATTTTAGATCCTTACTAGAACTCTACCCTCATTGGACTTCCTTCACCACCAATACATAGCATAGTTCTTCATCCTTAATAACTTCAATCATCTCACACTGATCAACAACTCCATATTAGACTCTAACTTCCTACTCTCTTTTATCTTAGCCTTCCTTATCTCCATGCTATTTTTCTTTCTTTCCTCCTTATCTTCGACATCCTCCTTTTTGTTTCTTCATCCCAATCTACTTTAACTCATTTTTTCCTCCTTTTTTTCTACCTCAATATTTTTTCTTCTTTCCTCCTCTACTCCATTCAAATTAAATGCCTTTTTTTTCTCCTTCATTTTTGAATTTTAATCCATCCTTTTATACCCTCCTTTTTGAATCAACTAGCTTCTCATTTTGCTTCATACATTCAGTTCACTCCTCAAAACCGAACTCCCCACATCTATATTAGGTTTGAGTCTATACATCTTTTTACCTTTGTACACCACATACTCATTAAGGACTCCATCATGTGAAACTTTCCTATCAAACTACTAAGGTCTTCCCAAAAATTATGACAAGAATTCATAGGTAAAATATCATATAAAATATCATCAAAATAATTTTCAATTTTAAAAGATAAAAAATCTTGTTTGGTTACCCTTACACATTTGTCCTTATTGAGCCACTGAAGTGAATATGGCCTTGGATGATCCATGGTCTCCAATCCAAGCTTACTCGCCATTCTTTCACTAGCAACATTAGTGCAAGAGTCGCTATTAATGATGACTTCATACACTTTATCTCCAACTATACACTTAGCTTCAAAAATCTTCTCCCTTTCACTAGGTTGAGGTTGTTGTTGTATTTAAAACACCATTTACAACACATAACAATCTACTTGTCCATATTTCAAAGCATCTTCCGAACTATCTCTTTCTTCTTCAAGGTCTTTATCAAAGTCTTCAGTTTCCTCATTACAAGCCTCCATCCTTGCTATCCCCCTCAAAGTCAATGCCTTTTGATTTGAATGATCCTTAGCATAGTGACCATAGCCTCTACACTCGAAGCATTAGTTGTTCACCTTTCAAACACCTTATCCTTTCCCTTCTCTTCATGATTCAACCTCATATTATTGTCTTAATATATAGCTTGATAAGTTGACGACTTCGATATCTCGTTAGAAGTTGAATCATATGGTGCATTGGTTGACTTGCTTAGTAGCTTTATTCTCTTCAATTGCTTCTCAAATTTGATTACTAATTTTACCAAGTCATCAAATAATTCATAAGGATACACCTCTACCTTCTCTTTAATATTCATATTTAGACATCCAATAAACCTAGCACATCTTTACTCTTCTATTTCTTAGACATCACAAATAAGAACTAATCTTCTAAACTGTATACTGTACTCCTCAACTCCAAGCAACCCCTGACTTAAAGTAGTAATCTTTATAAAATTTTCTTGCTCATATTCTCTAGGTACAATTTTGTTTTTAAATGCTCATTTTAATTTCTCTCATGGTCTTATTTTTTTTCCTTCTCTTTCGCTCCTCTTTAAATTATCACATCACACTAACAAATTTCTTAATCTTCAATATTGCAATTTTTTACATTTTATCATCATCAAGCTCATTATATTCAAAAATAAATTTAACAATTTATAATCATTTAAGGAAAGATTCCGAATCATGATTACCTTCAAAATCAGGTAAATCAATTCTAATACCCTTTTTCGGATCATTATATGATCTCATTGAGATATCATGGAGTCGTCCATAATTCCTACACTCTTCTTCGTGTTCTTCCTCCATTTGGTCATGTGCTCTCCTTACATGATATTCCTCTACTTGATCTCTACGATTTTGATTTTGTATATGTGATCCTTGTACTTGTGAGGCTTCCATCCTTCTCATACGCAACTTTACTTCATTGATATCCTCCGCAAATACCTTAAGAACGTCTCTTAGACCCTCTTCTTGTCTAGCCATATTTTTATTACAGCAAACGAATGGTGCTCTTCAACAACACCTCTCAAAATCAATCAAAAGCTTAAATCTTGACACCTTTTTAATGAGTCATTGAAATAAAATTGTGGTAGAAATATGTTCTTGAAATCATCTTGAAGGAAAAATTGGATCTTGATATTATATAACAAACTAGATCAAAACCTCACTACGATACCAAAATTGAAATGCATAGGGTTATTGAATTATGAATTGCATGGTATAATGGGTTAGTTAGGATTTGAATATAATGATAATGATTCAGTGATGATGGATAATAATGGTTGAGTATTTAGAAATTTTAGGGTGATTGGGTTTGTGTTGTAGGGTTAGGGTTTAGGTTAGGGTTTAGATTTAGGGTTTATGAGTAGGGTTTTGAATATGGGATGAAAATGATGATGAACAATTGTGATGATAGTGATTTGATGAAGGGATTTTGAATATGATATGATGATGATAATGAACGTATGATAATAATAGGATTATTATCTAGGGTTTAGGTATATGATAGATAGAATTAAGTATAGAAGAAGTGATTGAAGATGAAGTTGAAGATGGTGAATTTTGGTTTGAATGTGACATCTAGGGTTGATGATTAGCATGGGTTATAGAGTTTCAATAATAATCACTTACATAAAATTGATTAAAATTGAGATGAACTCACACAAAATTTAAATAGGAAATAACTTATATTTTCATTTCAATTGGCTATGCATATAAAAGTGTAAACCCAAGGCTTTTATATCCTATTTGCACCTCCTCAATATTACAAAATAATCCTAATTAATTAAGCAAAAAAAACTCTGATCAAAATCGGTCCACACAATGCATTATTCCCGACTCCAAGCACATCTTGTAAGATAAATACTATAAGATAAAATCCCCCTACATGCCATATACATGCCTCAAATTCATATGGTATCCTTTATAGGTTAAGGACAATAGGCTCCATAATAATAAATGCTATGTCTTGATCATTTGTTCCTATATTAGTATTTCTAAAAGTAATATTACTAAGCCTAAGGGATGTCGACCCAAAGAATGAAGGTCAATCCAGAAAGCCTTTGTACAAGCTCATCTCTCCCGATTACCTTTTTAGCTCCATGTCATAACAAATTCCTATGTAGCATAAGAACAGTTTGTTGTCCTAGAACGGATGGCAATTTTTCCCATTCCTTCTTCCCCATTCTACCCTACATGTATGGGAATCGTATACCCATTTTAGGAATCTAAAATTCATAATACAACTCTCTCACTTACTCTCTCATCTCTCTTCTTAATTTTACTTGGCACTCTTTAATTAATTGATACCACCTTAATTCCACCCTCAATTTACAAATCACCGCCAACTCTATTTTGAAAACCTTACACTGCACTTGAATATAAGAAAGTAAAGTATGTTGTATTAATATATATTGGAACATAATGCACTATAATTTTGATGTGTTATTATTTATTATGTAAAGTACTATATTGTATAGTAGTAACCCCCCCCCCCTCCAAAATATATGCATCCAAGGAAATATATGCCTATTATCTAATCTAGTCTAAGTGACACAAAACCAACATTTGATTCAATAAATATGAACGTCCCACGATAAACACATGCAAGCATCACGTCCTCTTAAAACAGAATCCAAAGCGGCAGCGTTTCATCGACAGAGGTATACTCAACAATTTTTTCCCGGTATAGGCTTTTTACCGACAACACACTAAAAGCTTCCAACTGGACACACCAGTGTCATACTCCTAAGTCTCTCACCTATCAGAGGAAGCTTGCCCGCCCTCATAAAAGCCGTATGTTCTGGAAGTAAAAACTGATGGAGAAAGTATAACTCCAATCAAAATACTCACCATAATATGTATCAGAACAAAAATACTCTGACCATTGATAACACGCGTACGCTTATCCAATCATAATGCAAGAGTAGAAAGTTATTCAAGAATCGATAATTGTCGCACTACATCTACATGAGAATATTCAGGCTCAAATTACTCAACGAAACAAAGAGTTAGGATTGAGTATCTCAAATTGACAAAAATTTACTCATCAATTTGAATCTTAACTTTCTCATTATCATCAAATGGGTCCTTCTTACGTGCTGATGGAGGCACCGGTGCTTTAGGAGGTCCTCTGCCCTTGTTTTTGTTCTTAGGCCTCGCCTAAACATTACAATCCAACAAAAAACGAAGAAACTTTGTCAAAACCCTAAGGAACATCCATTTCAACCCTAATTCCTCTCTAAATCCGTTCAATAATTATCTATAATAATTACTTATTTTAAAAATATTTTAGCCTAAAAAATTTCTAAAATAAATAGTTATCATAAATAACTACTTTTAATGAATAGTTCCAAACACAAGCTAATTTATCACAATTCCATCAAAATTTAGACATGTTTTCACCCATTTTGACAGAAGAGAAAAGGAAAGCATAGATAGTGTGACAAACTAACATTGCCGAATGAATGGTTGAATCGCTTGCCTTTAGCAGTCTTCCTATCACCTCTTCCGCAATAAACTGACAGATCACACAAATAAGATTAGATAACACCCGAATTCAAGAAACATAAAGTAATTTAGTAAATATAGGGCTCTAATTTCTTTTGCAATTTGAATAATTATACTCATTTACTTAGTGAGGGAGCCGATGATTTCCCGGAGTTCGAGGGGGATGATATGGGTACAGCAAAGAGTGAATATCCGGCGAATGCATAGGCTCTGGAAAATGAAAGAGAGGATGATGGACTTGAGAGAAGTTGGGAAGCCATAGAAGCTGTTCCAAGAATCAGTGACGCCATAGGAGGAACCAAGTCAGAGCGCTGCAACAGCGTAGGGTAAGAAATAAGGATCCATTTTTTTGGCCGCTGAAGATAAGGTTTTGAGACCACGGGACAAAAACGAACACGTTTCACTCATACTCTTAAAACACAGCGTTTCATCCTCAGAATAATCCAGGTATAAGAATTTTGAATGAGAAATGAATGACCTTTTAGGTAAAAGTCGACACAGCAACATATTGATCGGTATATGATCTCAGTTGCAGTTGAGTGGGAATCCAAAAACTTTAAAATTATGCAATTTTTGTTTCTCTCTTACTACTATTGCAGTCAAACAAAATTTTAAGTAACTTTCTAAGACCTGGTTTGGTAGAAAAGAAGTAACTTTTATAATAAATTTTGTTTTCATTAAACTAATGCATCGAAAAGTATTTTCTAAAAAGTAATGTTATTTTGTGTTTGAATTTCTATCTAATTTTTTTAGAGTAAAAGTATTTTATATTTATCTCACAATTACACTATCAGGAAAATATTATATAAATTACACTAATATTCCGTTTTTAATAAATAAAGTCATTTTTATTAATATTCTAAGGATAATTTGAGGGTTTAAAAGTAATTAAAATGTAAGAAAGTAGCATTTACTTAGATATACCTTAATAAATTACTTTTGAAGGAAGTGTGTCAGAAATATAGTCTATAAAAAGGCATTATATTCATTTGATTTTAAATTGCTCAACTACTATCTTTTACGACTTATCCCGAGACAAGCATCTCCTAAATCTATGTCATTCATTTATCATGAGGTGTGGAATACTATAACACTCTCATTTTCCCACAATTTATTGAATAAATTATGAACATACTAGGACATCAAGAACTTCAACAAATTAATTGATCTCAAGTGAACCAAACACAAGTAATAAGATCATACTTGATCCGATTTATAGGATGGTGAAAAGATACTCGTTTCCATAGAGGCAAAATTCTCTTTGAATCAGACGTTGATACTTAAATGAACTTGAGAGAAATTGTAATACCTCTATTTTCTACTATCGAAAAAGTTCATTTTAATCTATTATGGAAATGGAAATATGAACACTCTTCTATGAAAACAAGGTGTTATTATTGTACCCAACATAAGATAGAAATCCCATGCTAAACACAAGACTGAATATCCAAACCAATACAATATGAGTGAAGCATAGCGCTTAGATAATAGAAATGCTAAAAAGCTTAGGGGTACATCCTAGGCCATAAAATCCCAAAACAATGTCAAATACAAAATAAAAGAAAATCCATTATTATAAGAGGATATTATTGCTATTACCTTGACATTATGGTGGCCATATAATTCCAATAATTTAAAATAGTTTATAAGCTTTTTTAAGAATTATAGTACACTAATAATTGAGGTTACTAAGTTGTAACACCCCCAAATTTACTACTGAAAAATTTCGTTTAAATCAACAGGTTTAGCAGAAGCGAAAGAGTTAAAACCATAAACTTGGGAGTGTTACCGCCACACTTGGCACCGGACCGGTTCACTCCTACCGTTCCGATGCTAAGTGCTAAGGCTAAACCAGGAAATCGTAAATAAGAATCATTAAAACATAAACGCATCGTCATCATAAAGCATCCATGAAATCAAGATATCAACCATCGTCAGGATGTCATTAAGATTACAACTTAAAAGTTCCACTTCCAAAATACAAAAACAACATAATATAATACGAAAACTAAGATAGATGAAAGCGAGGATTGTAAAAGAGTCTGGCCAACTCGCTCTCGGCCCCAACCAGGATGGGCTCAACACTCGGCCCCACCCAATGCCTCGTAGGTGTCGTAGGCATCGAATACAAGATCTCCTACCTGCACAAGGTCAGAAGGGCTCTCTGCTCGTGGGAATGAGCAACACCCATGAAACGGGTGATTAGTACGCTTCGTACTAAGTAAGGTAACAGACGAGCTAAGGCCAGCACATAGGACATATAGTACAAGTTCAGCACACAGACAACATACAATAACATGCAAGAAAGGGGTGAATGTTTCCTCGGTGCTTTGTCCTTTTATTCTCATAAATGATAATAAGTCCATTCCACACATTTCTTCAATAACCCATGTGAGCGCGGGAGCCCCATTATTATAGCCGGTGGACCGGAAGATATTGCACAAGGCAGAACGCCTCTGATCCACTATTATAGCTGGTGGACCGGAAAATAAACGCACAGGGCAAGACGCCTCTGATCCACTATTATAGCCGGTGGACCGGATCACAGCCCCGACTCACATGGTGTTTCGCTTTAAGTACTTAGTATCTTTCCCATGGGTTAACTTATTCGTTTGTTTTGTCGAGCGCGAGATCCCCCACTATTATAGCCGGTGGACCGGAAGATATCGCACAGGGCAGAACGCCTCTGATCCACTATTATAGCCGGTGGACCGGAAAATAAACGCACAGGGCAAAACGCCTCTGATCCACTATTATAGCCGGTGGACCGGATCACAGGCTCGGCTCAACATCTTTCGCTTTACGTGATTAATATCTTATCGGTGTCTTATTAAATCACACATCACCCTTGACATGCATATCACTACCCTCTACCTCTTCCCTTTGAGGAGACCCGTCCCATATATTGAGACCGTCCTCCCCTTCTCACGCCCGATGTCCATCCCCCTCTTGCTCTTATACATAAGGAAACGTAGTAAGGGCACACTCTCCCAAGAATGCGGGGTAACCCTAACACACGATATCGGTCCCACATGTTCTCGCCCCTCTAGGGCTCCCCCTTGGAAAACCCTAATTTGGGCCTACATGGCCCAACTCTTTCTCACTCGTCCCACTTTACTTTATTCCTTGTCTCGCATCCCGTATCTACTAAGAAATTCCCAAAATATATCCATTTATTCCCCAACTTCGCATGTGACCGCCAAACCCTAGCTGACCACACCAAACCCTAGCACTTTACTTCCTCTCCAAGTAACCTCCCCTCTTTGCCCCAAAACCTCTTCTCTCATTTAGAAGCCCATACTCGTCCTTCATACAAGTGGACTCTCACTCTCAATCCCCATACTCCACCCCTCCTTGATCCTTTTTACCCTTATGCCCCTCAAATTGTTCATTTCCTCACAAAAACCCTAATTGAAACCCTTAGACACCCTTACACCGACTCACGTAAAACTTTGCACCCAAGGCTCCAACGGGTCCATAACTTTGACATTATTTTACTCACTTCCTAAATCAACTTTCCTCACATAAGATTCATTCCCATGCATAATTTAAACACTCCATGCAGACTCTCCAACCCCCACTTACACCCAAAACCCTAATAAGGTCACTTATGCACCAACTTACGTACTATTTTCCATACCAAGTTCCCAATCATTCCAAGACTCTCCCAAGCTCTTACTTACAACCCAAATCAACTTTTCACACATAAGGATCACGCCCATGCAAGGTCTAATTCCCCCATGCAACATTCTCAACATCCACTTCCCCGTTGTTCTTTTATTATCATTTCATGCTACCCAAAACCCTAGCATGCAAGTCCTAGAGGGTCATAACAAGTCACATCATCCACATCAACATCAAACATCGAACATGTCATACACATATAACATAAGGCACACACAACATACCTCATGATCCACGCTGCGCTACACAAAACAAGTTATTCATAACACATACATGATATACGTCAACATGGCATGCTCATTATTTAACCACACATTACGTCACACAAGCACAAGGCCATAGCTTCGTCCTTACCTAACACGACTTCGGTCTTGGAGCACGTTCCTACGCCTCCTCCGGGTGTCGACTTGATTCGCCTATAAGAGGGGAACACTAGAGGTAAATTTCCTCTAACCAAACACTAATCTTATACATTACTCTTATCTTTAACTTACCTTTAGGGCTAAAAATAAAGTATTACTTTTATAAGTAAGGGTATGGTCAATATTCTTAAGGTAGCTAATCCGCCTACTACTAATAAAAGTAGGTCTTAATAGCTACAATATTTTAAAAGAAATCTTAATAATATTTATTATTAATGGTAGTAGTTTAATGTTACTAATAACGGTGATAGTAGTAGCGATAGTGAGGTTAGGGATATATGAAATATTACTAATAGTGACAAGGAACTAAAATGAAAATAATAATAATGATAATAGTAATACTATTAATAATAACAATAAGGAGGTTAAAATAATAATACTAAAGTTATAGGTCATTAATAATATTAGTACTAAAAATTATAAGTAAATCAAGGTTAGGTTGAATAATGATAATGATAATAATAATAATAATAATAATAATAATAATAATAATAATAATAATAATAATAATAATAATAATAATAATAATAAGAATAATAATGATAATAATAACAACATTAATAACAATATTAATAATACTTCTAAAATTAGTTAGCATTTGTATAACAAGGATTTAGGGGTTGGGGAGTTTAGAGGACCACCTAGGGGTGTTGGTGGCACAGGTGGCGCTGCACGGCGCACGGCGGCGGCGACGTTGGGGGGAAGAAGAAAGGTGGAGAAGTGGTGGAGGGGGAAGGAAGGAAAATGAGGGGTTGGTAGGGGAAATAGAGGGTCTAGGGAGGTTAGGGAAGTTCCTTTGGTGGTTTTGGGAGGTAGAGGAGGTGCTGGAAGTGGCGGCACGGCGGTGGGCGGAGGTGAGAAGGGCGGCGGAGTTCGAGGCTGGCTTGGTCGGGAAGGGTACTTTGCACGCTTGGGGTGGCGCATGCAGAGCAAACTGAGGGGTGAGGGAGGCCTGGGTTGGTGGAGGATGTTGCAAGGAAGGGTTTCAGGGGTGGATCGAGCGGTGGCGATGGGCGGCGGCGACGGGGTGGGGATCTGAAATAGGGGCGGCGCAAGGGTGATTTCTGGGCTTGGTTTCGAAAACCCCCGAAGTTGGGTCTTTGGGGGGTATTTATAGGCTCGAAATGGGGAAAATCGAGAGAGGGGGCAGAGGGAGGCACGGGCAGGCGAAAATTCGACATGCCGGCCGTCGGTGGCAAGCGGCACTGGTCTGCCATGGCAGACCTGTGGTTCGGTCGGGAAAAAGGAAGGGGCAGGAGCAGGCCTGTGTGAGGTGTTGGGGGTGTCGGCCTGTCGGAGAAAGATGACTGGAAGGTCGGGGAGAGAGAGACGGCGTGCAGGCAGCGCAGACAGTCGGTCGGCGCAGAGGGGGGCTGGGCGGCGATTTGCAGCGGCGCGCGGGGAAGAAGAAAAGGGGAAAGGGCCGGACCGGCGGTCCGGGAAGAAAGAAAGAAAAGAGGGGGAAACCGGCCGGTTTAGCATGGTAAGAAAACGCCTTATTAAAACGCAGCGTTTTGGTGAGTTTTTGGACAAAGCGCGGCGTTGAGTAGCTGGCAGGCAACGGTTACTTTCATTAATCGGGGTGCAGCGTTTCGGCGGAATGAGGGGCAAAACACTACGTTGCATTGCCAGGGGAAATGGACGGCGCTGGGCCGCGGGGGAAGGAGGAAAAGAAGAAGGGGGGTTGGGCCGCGGGCTGGCCCAACGGGCGAGAAGAGAAAGAAATAAAGAAAGGGAGGAAGAAAAAGAAAAGGAAAAAGGAAGAAAAAGGAGGAAAAGTTTATTTATGTTATTTATTTTAGTATTTTATTTTATATAAATGTTTAGAGTATTTACCTCGGGTACTTAGAGTAAGAATATTTAAATAATTAAATAAAATATTTATCCTCCTTTTTAGGTTAATTTAGGGCCCAAAAATATATATATATACATAGATATAAAGATACCCTTTATAAATTATCTCAAAATTCCTATTAGCTTGCCCTACAAAATCCCTTTTTAATTTAAAAAGAGCAACAAATTAAATAAATTCCCCAATAGTCCTTATTTAATGACTTATTTCCAAAATAAATAAATTTTGGCGTATTTCATAAGTAGCCATATAAAAGTAACAATCATTGTCTACTACTCTAAGACATAATCAAAGTAATGAGAAATCTCAACTATCCTTGGTATCCTAACCCTCAAGTTTTGACAACCATTAAGTACACTAGTGTTATAACTAAAGTTGGAGAAGTATCAAAACCTACATAGGTTCCCCTCCCAATAAGCAAACCACAATCCAATAGCTACTCCCAATTAGCTACTTTTAGAATCAAAGGAGCATGGGCTCAGTCAAATTCATTTTCCCTTTAAGTGTTTAGTATCATATTGTATTAAACAATTAGGACATGCCAAAGGTCTTTTGCCACGTTATCCAAATATAGCCATACAAGGTTTCATAATGCTCCATATTTCCCCTTGAGGGTAATGAAGGTGCCAACCATTATTAATTAACTAATTATTTAACCATACCATCCATCCATATATACATGCTTAATTCACCATTTTTTTATTCTTCATTTTTATTCAATTGCCAAGGTCTAGGTGGATCCTAAGATTAAGGTCAAACCCACATCCAACAAAGTTAATAAGAAAGTAAGATGGTTGAGCATTCTCAAAACTGCATGAAAGAACAATATTTAGACCTTACAAATCATGGAAAATAGTTGAATTACAAAGATTAGTAAAGTATATCAAATAGGACCATCGGTTAATCTAAAAGGTGTATCAGTAGACAACAAAAGAGCTCCATCCATTAATCAATAATGTTTATCAATTGATTAGCTAAGAACATAACAAATTTTATGACAAGCATAACTAGTGGAAAAAGGGGTAATATCAATCGACCGGAGAAGCAATATTGGTCCACGGAAGTCTCCCCCTAGTTAATGGTTAATAGGGACACCTCAATGTGCAACACGCATCAGTCTATCAGAAGGCACTGAATATATCCAAGAATAAGCATAATTAGTCGACCAAAAGGAAATATCAGTCAACTAGAGAATCACAATTGATCTACCATTTTTTATTGTTAGTCGATGGGTCATGGGGAAAAATTGATGGGCAAGGCACATCACTCAACTAGTGGTACTTATACTACAATATTAAATTAAAAAATCACTTATAAAATCTACCAACACTTTAACAGATTATTATATGAACTACCATGCATTAAGATCATCCCAAAACATATTTCCAACATCTAATCACGATTTAAAACCATTAATCAACATAAATCATGCTTATGAGACAAAATCATCACTTAAGCACAAAATTTCCTGATATATACCTTCTTAACCAACTGACACCATATATTTCAATCAATTCATATCCTTCTTTATGAAATCATTAGCACACACATATTCTCATATATCTCAACAATTCTCATGCCTCAATAACTTTAGGCCACTCATTCAACTTTAGAGGTAAGAATGTCTTACCTCAAAAGAGCAAGCAACATGCATAAGATTAAGGACTTAAAAAAAATCCTTCACCACCTTCAATCTTTCACAACATCTCTAACATTGACAAAAAAAAGATATGGAAAGCATTGAAAAATAAGGGGAATATGAATTCAAATGAAAATTATATAACCAACCTAAAGTACTTAACCTTTCCACCAAAACAAAGAGCAATAGATAATAATAAAATCCCTTAAACATTTCCAAAGATCTAATCTCCTTTTCTCTTAATAAAACAAAGGAGGACTACATAGGAGATCATAAGAAAGGATAACAAGAGAGAAACTTGGAGAGAATAAGGTAAGAAGATAAGGAAAATGGATGTTAAAGTTTCTATAGTTTTGGGTGCACAACAAGAATAGAGTGAAATGAGGATTAGGGGTATAAGTAATTCATAGCACTAACCCCCATCCTGAAATTACATCAAATGAGTTTCATTGGTGAGGGAATCTGACCTAATTTTAGTTAAAGAGATAAAATGTTGGTGTGAAGATTTCAACTTGTACTTTAGAATTCTAAGAAAACAAGAGAGGAAATGACAAAAATATTATATTGACAAGACCTTATAAGGAAAAGGGTGCATATGGAAGAGCTCAATCTGCTCATATATATATCAAAATAAGAAATATGGAAGAATTTGGAGATAATGGTAATGAGGTCACCTTTCACCAATTTGGAAGCCTCCTTTTATCTAATTTTAGTACGGTAAAAACAAGTTTAAAAGGATTAGAAAACTCAAATATATATATAATTAAAAAATAAGAATTAAACCTCAAATCATTTAGGAAATTTTTAGATTCAAACTAAACTCAAAATTAGTTTCACCATGATAATCAATTAATAGATATAAAGTAGGGGTTAACTTATTATTCATTGACTAGAACCTCAATGATAAGCTCGTACACATCGATTGATTGATCATTGTCAGTCAATTGATCCTTGTTGGTTGATTGATTACTTGAGAAACCCCACTCCACATTTTTATCTAAGCGTTCATCAAATTAAAAATCTAATGCACATCAATTCAAGATCAAGTAATCATTAAATCAAGATTAAATATGAGCATCAACACATAATAAGACCTAATTTTATGGGTTGTTACATATATCACTTAGCTTCATGAATTTATATAATCCAAAAGCAATTGCTCACTTTTGGACCCATTATGGGTATATATATATATGAGGTAGCTTAGGGAGCTTATATAGAAATGAGAAGACGAATTCAATGTGAAGAAGAAAAAATAGAAAATATAAACTTAGAAGATTAAATATTGGAGTTGAGCTCCAACAAAACATAAAAGAGAGAATTTGATGTGAGAAGAAGGGATGATGAATGCATATAGCAAAAGCAATAGGGAAACATTCCACCAACACATGAAAAGGGAGAGAAAATTGAGTGAGAGACATAAAAGTGATGCTCAAGCATCTCAAATTCAATACCTTATTTTAGTTATTAATTTCCCAAAATTTGAGAGCTATAAAATGCTTCTTATTTTGGTGAAGTAATTGCCAAATTTAATACATGAACAACTCATCAAAGCCAACACATTTTTATTATTTTAGGTGGCTCAAAAATCTGATTACAATTAGCCTTCAATTTTCACAATTCAAGCTAAAAACTAGCAAACAACCATCAACATTTTTGTCCCTCCTTTGGTCTTTTTGGCATGGAAAACTCACAAAAGGCAACAACACCAGTAGAGGAAATTTTAACATCACCAAATTTATAATGTTAATTTTTTACATAAGCATAATTAGAAAATATTAAATTTTGCCACCACACTTAACATAAATTTAGTATCTTTACCTTTCTTATGCCAAGTGTAAAGGCTAAAACATTTCAAGTTAAAAAAAAGTGAGAAAAAGAGACATTAGAATAAATAAAGGTTTGTGTAATACCCTGTCCAAGAATCCTTCAAAATATGTTTAAATTTATGTCAATATAAAATAAATTAGTTTTGATTTTGGAAAGGGTTTGAAATTCTAATAAAAATGTGATTATTAAGTGTACTAATTGACTAGTTTGCCTAACTAGTCGACTTGTATACTCAGAAATTGACAATTTTATTCTTAACAAATAAGTTAATTGGTTTGCTCAAACCGAATGACTGGTTATCCAGTGATTTCATATCCTTTTCTTAATATGATTCTAATCTCTTTTTAATGATTATGAAAACATATAATTAGAGTATAGTTGTGATAATGAGCAAATTTTGGTGCTTTGTGATTATTTTTACATTATTTAGATCATTTTATGATTTTATTTAGTTAAAATTTCCTAAAAACTAAACTTTAAGACATTCATCATCTTCTCTCTTCTCCCTCACCTTCCTCTCTATCTTCTAGCAACTAAGGTGCTTATTTAATTTCGTACACCTATTCTATAACTCACCAAAATTTTGCCTTATCTCTTTGATAGATGCCATTCTACAAGCGCACAACTGTGTTAGCATGTTAAGGTCGTATCCATTGGGACTTCATAATTAATTACAAAATTTTGTTATTTTAACTATCTAGATTTGCTATGAAAGGAAAGATGGAAGAAGATAGTAAACTGAATAATACGTTATAGATTATAGGACTATAGATGTGAACCTAGTATTGAATTTTGGTCTCATTTTTGGTAATAATAAAAATGAATTATTAATGTGTCATAGTATAGTTCAAGATTGCTATGAAAAATAAGTCAATTTTAATTCATGAGACTCTTTTAAGGTCTAAGAATATATCTAATATAATCTATTGACTATCTTCGTGACTAATAGATTAGATTAAACCTATTAAACACCACTAATTTAAACTGTCCCTAAGAATCAATTGTTTACTCAGGTGATCAATTGGAATCCCATTCGTATATTGATTTTTTGATATTAAATTCAACTTTTTAGTCATGATCAAAATTTATCTATCTATCTATCTATCTATCTATCTATCTATATTTATATAATTTAAATCATCTTATTCATACCTGATAGATATTAATTCAATCCCAGAGAAAGTATGATTTGAATAAATTGCAGATAATGAATGAAATTGATATACATATGAAAAAATTAATAAATAATGGGAGAGAACAATAAATGAAAAGACCAAACCGTAGAGTGAAGAGAAAGTTAATGATCTGTAAAGTCAAAATACATCATCCGAAATCATAATTAAAGAACATATATTGCATATAAACTAAATATAGATTACAATAGAATGTTTTTGCTTGAGAATCATACAAAAAGAATGAGTCATCCTCTCCCAATTTGTCATGCTTCCCATTTTTATATCCCCTTATATATGTGTCTCAAATAATGGGAAGTTGCATGAAAGAAATCATGCGAAATGGCAATAACTGTCTACTATACGGTCATGTAAGGTTGTGCTAGTTGGCCATACAACTTCTCATCTTTTGACAAAATTGCTATGCGACTTTTTTCAATTGCATAGCTGTGTAAAGTTGCACCTCCTTACCATGCAAATTTTGTCTTCTCAGTATTTAAGGTATTTAGGCTGGTATAGGTGTGCAAGGTTGCATTGATTGGCTGTGTAACACCCAAATCTTCTTTTTCTTACTTTCATTGCTCTCTTTTTGATTCTTAGGCTCTCTTTACTTCTCCAATGATATGTGAGGTTGATTTTTCTCACTTAAGGCCCTCCATAATTGATTCTTCTCTTGATTATATGCATTATTCCATTGAATCCGTATGTTTGTGCAAGAATTTCCAAGAATCCACTATCAAGAAAATAATAACACAAACAAGAGGCTAAACAAGACAACAAAAGTGCATAGAAAGCAAGATAAAAGTATGGAAAAAATTTTAGTTTATCAATTCCCCCATGCTTACTTTTTCTTTTCCTCAAGAAAAATACCAAACAATAAAAATAGAAATGAATATAGAAGGGAATGCGATCAAAGCCTCAGATGATATAACTTACTAAATAGGTAAAACAAATAAAGATAGATCAACTAATGTTATGAGCATTAATATTAAGAGAATGAACATATGAACACTCAGCAAATTGTGACTCCCAAATCAGTATTAGTATAACGCTATAAGAAGGTTTAGGATAGCATAGATGTTCATCCTTACGAGACAAAGGTTAATAGAGAAGTAGACTCTCTCACTTTCTTAAGTATAAACTCTTTATGCTCATGTGTAGGTTTCTCTCAAAATTCTCTTGGTTGAGCATGACTGACCATAGGCTTACTTGTACTCTCATTCTCCGCCACTCAAAAACAATGCTATTCAATACAAAATCATAAGGTCTTATCAATGGTTTGATGGGTCTAAGGTAAAAGGTAGGATATGTCTAGGATTATAGCTGAAGGCCCAAAAAGAAATAGATCAATAGTGATAAAAATATATCCCTTACTCTAAGATTAGCGATATATCACCATACCCCCAAAGTAAACCAACCAAGACCTTTTTCATCAATCCATCCATTCCTACATAAATCATATAATTAAATCGCCTATAACTCAATGTCAACTCTTTGATTCTTTTCTTAATCTTCTTTCCTTCTCTTTCTTACTTTCTCTTATTCTTTTTTTTTTTAAAAGATCAAGATATAAAGACAAGAGGAAGGGGGATACATTTCTAATCATTTTTTAACTATGAAAGCCTACCAACTTCTTCTTTGTTACCCTCCCAAGCTTATACTTATACTTCTTACATTCAAATACATTAAATAGATATTTCTCCTTAGTTTTTTTGACAAGGACATGGTAATAAGTAAGAAATAAGGTCACTAATGTACTTTTTTGATTGAATAATTTGGCCAAAGGCTAAAAAAGGTTAAGCAAAGGGATTAAATGCCATTTGATAGGTTGTTTGGCTAATATCGCTAAGAAAAGAAAATGTTCCCTAATCATATTAATGTATACAAAGATCATATGTGACCTTAAATAGAGTTCATGCAATTTCTAGTTTCACACATTAGGGAAGAATAGAAGAATCAGTAAGGCCGTAAAAGTGATGGATAGTCGATATGGCCTAAGATCTCATTTATTATTTTGCTACTAACTCTAATTCATACGTCTCGATCTAGATGGGTAAATTGATGAAAATGAACCTCTAGAGTGCTAAAGTAACAAATGGTTTGAAAGCCTAACAATTAGAGAGTTCATGCTTAAAATCATTTCAAAACATTTTTCCTTATATTTGCTCACAATTTATAGGTCTCACTAGTGTATGATTAAGTTATATAGAAAATTTTATCATATTTCCATTATCAACTTATCATTTCCCAAATATTTTTTTAAGGGAACACCAAAAAAAAGAGAGAAAAAAAGAAAATAAAAATAATGATCATGGTAAATAATAAGCTAGCAAGACTCTCCCCATGCTTAGAGAATACATTATCCTCATTATGATGGTAATAAGGGGAAATGGAGAGAAGGGAACTCACAGTGGGGTTGTGGGGGATGAAAATCATGCTCGATATTCCATTAACACATTTTCTGTGTCATGGAGTTCATGTGGTCTATGGGAGCAATGAATTCCTTGAGACTAGTATTGTTGGCATCTAGCGTATCAAAGCGTGCATCAGTACACTAAAATTGGTCATCATAACATGCGCCATAAGAAGTGGAAGGGCCTGAATCGATGCTAAATGATGGGGTTGGAGGAAGAGGAAGTAAAGGACAAGCATATGCTTCATTGGTGGGATTTGGTTGTTCATCTTGAGGAGGGGGAACATGTTCACCATGGCAGGATATGGCTTGAGAAGGTAACTAGTTTGTTAGAGTAAAGGCGATATTGTAACCCATCTTGCACAATGAACTTCATGTTTATGAAAGTTATTATCCTCAGATATGTCTTTGGGAGGTAAACTGAGATATTCTCGATGTAGTATCCAAGATTTTGGGTAATGTATGTCACAATACCCCTAATAACAATATCAATGATAGTGTTAGTGCTAAAATTACAAACGCTGTTGACATGTTCCTACCCACAAGTGCATGGCGTTGAAGTAGTAGTCAAGGTTGATCCCACAAGGATTGGTGAATGATTACAAAGATAATGATCGAACTTAGCTATGTCTAGAGTATGAAATGATAAGAAGTGAAAAATTATACGATAAAATAACTAAGCTAAAAAGAAAGGAAAATGGCACTAAAGTGACTCAAGTAAATAGAAAAGCTCAGGTTCTAGTTCATCACCCCTGATCCTCCATGTAATTGAACACCACATCACAAATTAATTCAAAAATCAAAATCAATCATGCTAATAAGGATAAAAAGTGTTTTGATTTCACAAGCCACAAATACCTTATTATATCTGTATGGCCCTAACTATCTCTAGCTGAGCGTCTAATAAAGTGTAATGCCTTAAAGTCCACAAAGTTTCCTACTTTATTATTGTAGAGGTCAAATTAATTGTCTTCTAACCTAAAATTTAATCTCTAGATGTGGTATTGCATCTAATACTAGATTATCTCTTGATTGCACCAGTATTTCTCACATTGAAAATCAGAAGCCGGTTGGAGTTCATCATTTCATCAATCAATCAATAAAATAATACAAGGATCTTGAATTCAATAAAGTAAAGAATGTAAATATTTAAGACATTTAGATTAGGGAAAACTCCCCTTCACCTTAACATAAAAATCTAGCTAATCAAACTCATATTCAGAACATTATGAATAATAGGAGGTTCTATAGATAGATAAAAGAGAAAAGAAAATACCCTTAAAATCCAATGATTCTTATAAGTGTTTAACTTTTTGTACCTAGATCTCTAATTTACAAGAGAATTCTTGAGGAATTAGGGAATAGGATAAAGGAGAGAGAAGAGAGATGGAGTGGAGACTGCTATGATGAAAAATTAAAATAAGAGTTTAAATACTATGGCCTCTCGAATCACTAGGGTATTGATAAATATGGGCTTCTCGTGTCAACTTTAATAGTTATGGGTATTTTGTCTATAAATCTTTCATCACGACTTTGATTGATCTTGCTTTGTATTAATTGGAAATCTATTGAAAAGTTCTACAACTTTTATGTTGAACGATTCTCCAAATTCAGATTTTATCCTAGTCTAAATTCCACTTATTTCACACCTATATACTTTGAATGTTGCTTTCATTTTATTCCATAATTTATATTTCAACTCTAAATCTCTTTTTGCTTTAAATTTTGCTCCTCTTTGCTCCTTTTTTCTACTTTATTCTCCTTTTAAGCTTATTCTTTCTTCCATCCTTCATACTTGTTTATTAATTGAGATCTTATAAATTTTCATAACAGAAACACAGTAACAAGAATAGAAAAGGAGAATTCCAATTGAAATTTAAGGTAAAAACTCTTATGAACCTTAGGAATAATATGCAAAAGTCACACTTATCAACTCCCCCATGATTAAACATATACTTATCCCCAAGAAAAGTAATACAAAAAACACACCATGGGGAAAAAGAGAGAATTAGGATACCTTTCTCAGAAAGAGTGGTTAGCCTTTTAATACCACAAGAGTCAAGTCAGAAGCAATAAGACCCAGAAATATAATAATAAAAAGATCAAAATTATTTTTCAAAAGATTTTTAGATTGCACCCTTATTTTAGAAATGTAACTATGATATCAATCTCTAGGGCCCTTCCATACAACAAAGGACATCCAAGAGTGGAAAACAGGCAACTGTATGCTAACTCACTCATTTCTTAAAGTTTTGAAGAAAGTTCTCACTTCAGGTCTCATGGACACACTTCTCATGTGTTTTATTATGTTTAAAGGTTCCACTATATTTCTCTCACTCATGATCAAGATCATCCATATGCTTGGAATGCTTTTTTATTCTACACCACTATTAAGGTTGTGATAGGGCCATGGGTTAAAAGGTGAGGATGGAAATTTTTGTGGAAGGGGAGTTAAAAGTATTGTACCAATGAGGTATGGTAATTTTTTTAAATAACATATATTTTACCATCCCAACTTTTTATCATGAAACATAAAACCAGGAATAGTTACTTTAACAATGTTAACATTAAAACCAGGAATTTAAAAGAGAAAGAGAAAAACCCTAATGATACCTGATAATTCCTTACTCTCTTTCCCGTTGCCTACTTAAGTAGCACCTGAAAAGACCTGAAAGGGGCACTGCCCATTGAATAGGTAGGGGCCCCACAAAGGGAACCCTTCAGTACTATGGTACTGAGTAACCCTTTAATACCAAACTTAAAAACAAGCCCGCAATGCAACACATAAAGCAAGTTATAGACATATGCAATGACAGGTGCATACATAACAATCCCATATATAACAAGGTTAATAAATTACGTAAATTATTGCAATAATTTACCTTCGAGAACATGGACATAGGTGGGGCAAGGTGTAATACCCTAAACTCGTAATTTAGGAAATTATGATAAAATAGAAATTTATTAGTTAAATTAATTAAATATATTATTTTAATAAAATAATATAAGTAATTAAGCTAAAAAAGGAGGAAAATAATAAAGAATTTAATTAGGGAAGATAAGGATTTTTCTAATAAAAATAGAATTAAGGAAAATTTACCGCAAAATTTCTAAATTAATATAAAAAGTAATTTAATTATTATTTAACTAATTTTTATTAGTTTTAAATATTTTAAAATACCAAAATATCCTAAAAATCCAAACCACCAATTTTCCTTTTTCCTTTTCCCCCCTTTTCTCTTTTCTTTCCTTTTTCCTTTTTCTTCCTTCTTTTTCTCATTTCTCCTTTTTCTTTCTCTCCTTTTCCTCCCAGATTAGGCCATGCCCCATCAGCCCAACTCCCCCTTCCTCTCTTCTCTCCCCTACGTGGCCCAACCCAATTTCTTTCTTTTTTCTCATTTCTCCCTCACCAGCCCAATCACCCTCTTTTTCCTTCTTTTTCTTCCCACAACCCTCTGGCCCAACCCCTACATTTTCTTCCTCCCTTCTCCCTCCCTCACATTATAGGTTGGGCCTACAATTCTACCATTGGCTGACCTGCCCTAACATCATACTGCCTCGAATAGCTTCCTCTCTCTCCCCCTATCTCTTTCCTTTCCAATACAAGCGAAACCCCCTACACTTACCTCCCTCACATGCTCCTTTCCCTCCCTTTTTCATCACCTATACCCTGTAACTTTACAGGCTCGTATTGGCCTACCACACCTACTCCCTTTTCCTCTTCCCCCTTTATCTTTATCTCCTTTCCTTGGCCTATAAATACACCCTACCAATCCCAATTTCCCTCCTTTACTCTACCTAGAAACTTTAGCACATATTTACTGCCACGACTTCAGATACTGCCCTCGCCTCTACGTAACACCGCCACCCAAAACACCACCCAAACTCTTCCATGCATTACCCTCCACCAAACTGAGCTACTCACCACCCCTAAATCCCCTTCACAAACCACTCCAATTGTGCAAATTTGGGTCCTTAACCTATCCCTTTGCACCCCATCAATGCCCTTCTCACCATTGTGTACCACCTCCTTCACCGCAATCACCACCTCCCCTACCACCAATTCAACCGAGATGAACCTCCCCTACCTTCCACTACCTTTCATTCTTCCTTGCTACCACTCCTTCTAAAATGCCCCAAAACCCTAATTTTAAGAATTTTAGCTAATTAAGGAATTATTTTGTAAATTAATTAAATTAATTATTTTTATTCAAATAAAAGGGAATTAATTAGGGTAAATCACAAAGAAACAATTAATATTTTTATTAGAAATTTTTGGTATTTTGCTAATTAAAATAGAATATAGAAAAAATATTTCAAAAATCCTACATTAGCCAAAAAAGGGAATTAAATATTATTTTATTCAAATATTATTATTTTTTAAATATCATAAATTACCAAAATCATCTAAATAACCTAACCCGCCTATTTTTCTTTTTCCCTTTTTTCTTTTTCCTTGTCTTTCTTCCTTTTCATTTCTTTTTTCTTTCTTTTTCCTTCATCTTCTTCTCTTTTTCTTTTCTTTTTCCCCTAAATTGGACCCATCTTCCCATGGCCCAAACCCTTTCTTTTTCTTTTCTCCTTCGATAGCCTAGAGTGTTGTGTTCTATTTTCTTCTCCCCTCCTCGTCACCCGATCTTGTTCTTTCTTTTCTTTTCCCCAACGGCCGGTCCACATGCATATGCTCCTCCTCCTATTCTTCTTCCTCCCTTCCCCGTTGATCGACAACAGCCTAAAATAATTGCCGTCGACCACGCCCATTTTGACCGACCATTTTCCCCTCCTCTTCCATGTTGATTTGTCGGTCAGTTTGACCCAACCACTCCTCCCCTCTTCTCTCATGATCTCCTCTCTTTCCTGGTAAATTGTAGGCCACGACACAGTTATGCGCAGGCCGACCATCACTCATGGTTACACCTCACCTACTTACCCTATTCTCCTATCTCCCTTATGACCTTATCCCCCTCCCTTAGTCTATAAATACCCCCATAACTAGCTTGCACTCAAGTTTTTCCCAAAACCCTGAAATTTTCCTCTCGTGCACCACCGCCCTTTTAGACACTATTTTTATCACCGTCATCCAACACCATTATTCGAACCACCAATAGAGCCACTCCTTGCACCACCCACTAACTAACTACACCTCCCTTCTCCCTCGACTTGCCTTTGTACAAGCCACCCTGGTCGTGCAAAGTTACCTCCTCAACCAGCCCTTCCCTCCACCTCCACCACCCTTCGCACCAACGTTTTCCATCACTTCTGCCCTAACCACCACCTCTTACACTTCCCAAAATACTCTATTGACGCACCTCTACCTCCACCTACCTTCTTTTCCCTTCCTCCCTCTCCTCTTCTCCTTCTCTCATTCCTCCACTCTCAGCCACCGCCGCCCTCGCTGTGTGCTACCACCTTTGGCGACGCAGCCACCGTCATTCTACTCCTCTCTATCTACGCAACCATAAACACCCTAAATTCCACCCTCTTTCTCCCTCTCCTTTTCCCAACACTCAATTACCTCTCTTTTCTTCTCCTTTTTTTTGGCCGCCGCTACCCCTGATGTGCGCCATCACCAGTGCCTTTTGTCACCACCAACCTCAAGTGGTACCCTAAACCTTCTCAACCCTTTTACCCTATTTATACAAGCTTTAATTATTTAATATTATTATATTTCCATTATTTCAAATATTATTATTATTATTATTATTATTTTATTATTATTATTACTAATGTTATTATTATTATTATTGCTATTGAGGGTCGAAGTCCTAATCTATTTTTATTTTGATTATCATTATATTATTATTATTATTATTATTAATATTATTACTACTACTATTACTATTATCATTTCGTATTACTATTTTTATATTTATTATTATTATTATTATTATTATTATTATTATTATTATTATTATCATTATTATTATTTTTAGTATTATTATCATTAGGGTAAAACCTTCAAACCTTATATTATCATCTTTTACAACATTAGTGTTATTACTTTTGCCTTTAGCAAAATTAGTATATAGTTAGTGTTATTATTATTTTTTCTAAAACCCTAATATTAGAATAAATTAGGAAATAAGAGTACTTTTAGTAGGAGGGAACCTAATATTTAGTTTTCCCTCTTATAGGTGAGACCAATCGAAACCTTAAGGAGGTGTAGGAGCGTTCTTCAAGACCGGTGTCGTATTAATTAAGGGTGTAGCTAAGGTCTTATATGTGTTTATGTACCTTATATGCCTGTATGATATGTATCATGATGTGTTATGTATCTTATGCTTATTGTTATAACTATTTCATATGTAGTGCAACTTGGAGTTGAGATATGCTTATCTGTTTTCATATGGCATGTGTTACTATATATATATTATGGAATGTGATGAAAGGTGTTATGACCCTTTAAGATATGCATGTGAGGATGTTTAATGTGCTATTGTGAGGTCGAGCGATGAGAAAGAAAAATGGGAGAATGCAATGACTAAAGGGATATAAGTTGGCTAATATAGGTGGAATTGACTTAAGTGTTCCATGGTCTATCAGTGGATGAATAAAAAGAAAATTTTAAATAAAATAAAAGTGTGGAGAATCTAGAATCATGCATGGGAGATTATAGGGTTTTGCATAGGAGAATCTAGGGTTTGCATGGGAGTCTAGGGTTTTGCATGAAAAAGTTTGAAGGTGTGTATGGGAAGGTTAGCGTCTACATGGGAGTAAAATTTACATATGAAAAGTTGACTTGGGATGTAAGGAAGGTAATGGAAGAGTTGTTTGGGTGTTTGGAGGCTTTGGGTGAAAAATAGTATATGAGATCGTATAAGGGTACATAGGAGACCAAGCTAGGGATTGGGGGAAAACCCTAATATGAGATGGGGTAAAGGAAGAAATAAATAAGGGTGAGTGGAGTACGAGAGGATGATGGAAATTATCAAGTGAGGATGAGAATGAATGGCATGGAAAAATAAAAAGTGGAATGTGAGAAATGGAGGGGTAACATATGGAAATGAGGAAGTTAGGGTTTGGTGTGACTACTTAGGGTTTTCGTGATCACACGTGTATTTTGTGAGTAAGGTGACATGTTGAGGGTTGAACTTAAGGCCTACGATGTGTGGGGAAAAAATAGTTTGGGTTGTATGAGGTAGAGAAGGATGGGCAACATTGGCCTAAATTAAGGTTTCTAGAGAAAATCCTAGAGTAAATTAGTGAGTGGACATGAGATGTAAGGTAGTGGGCCTTGAGCCACATAATTAGGAGTTGGGTTTCTAGTGTGAGTAAGTGGAATAAGGAAAGGATGTTGGGGTGAGTTAAGAGTTACAGAAGTCTCAAGATATGGGACAGGCCCTTTTGTGAGGATAAGTGTAGGGGGAGTTAGTAATGCATATCTAGGGTGAAATCTATTGAATAAGACATTTCAAGACCCTAATCATGTAAAGAAGAAGATTATTGAGCTAGCCTAGACCGATCTATAGACATAAAAGTGCTCAAGTTTTGGGTGCCTTGGAGACCGATCCACCAGCGTATAATAGTGGTTTGGGTGTATTACCCTATGTATGATTGATTCACCGGCTATAATAGTGAGGGATCCTGAGCTTAATAAACCAAACCCTGAGTTTGATAAGACACATAAAAGACACTAAGTACTTATAGTGGAACACCATGCAAGCATGGGCCAAAATAATCTATTGGTAAGAAGTAGTGGTTAAGGCATCCCTCCCTATATATGACCAATCCACAGGCTATAATAGTGGTTAGGGTGTGTTGTCCTATAAATAACCGATCCACCTACTTAAATAGTGGGGTTCCCATACTAGCTTGGACTTGATAAAAATCATGGTGTGAAATGAGTACTGATCGGAGATTAATTAAATAATTAATGAGGACTATAAGATGGTCTTTAGTTATTTATCTGAAGTGATCATATGGTATTTTATTATTCTGCTAGGATTATGTGCTTTTGTGTGTAGGCCTTAGTGCACGGTTACCTTACTCAGTACGTAGCGTACTAATCACCCTCTTATGGGTGTTGCTCATTCCCATAGGTAAAGGGCCCTTCTAACTTTTTGCAGATGGGTGGTGCATCGATGCTTACTTCGATGCCTTTGACATTCATAAGGCATCAGGTGGGGCTGAGTGTTGAGCATATGCTTGGCTTGAAGATCAGGAGTGGCATGGCTAGATTCTCTCATTATGGTATTCTATTTCTTTACGTTATTTCATTTTGTATTGGATTTTTCAGAACTAAACTACTATCATTTGTAAACATTATTCCTTCAAAGGAACTTTGATTACATACTTTGGATTATGTAAACTTTTTATGCCTACTCTGATTTCTATGCTATAACTCTTCTAGTTTTTCTTTTTATGAACTCTTGGTTTAATTATCAATTCAAGTTTGACAATAATCCTTTTTAGCCTTAGCACTTGGTACTGGAACAATAGGAATGAGCCATTCTAGTACTAAGTGTGGTGGTAGCATTTCTAAAATTCACATGTTCTAAAATTTTTTATTCCGTGTAAAAAAATAGTAAATTTTGGGGTGTTAGAACTTCCTCCTCCCTCCTTCTCCACCACATACGGCCACCATAACCACTGCCACTTATGCCTCCACACTTGCTGCACCACCACCACCACTCTAACCCTCTCAGCCCACAAAGACCACTACCACTGTAACCATCATCTTACCCACTCTCTTGAAGCCCTAAAAGACCTACCTTCTCTAAACCACCACTTCGACCACCGCCGCCACAACAACCTAGCCACCTCCCTTACAAGGTTGTGCCTTAACCCTTCGTAGCCCTTAAGTATAATTTATTTAATATAATTATTATTCTATCTTTATTATTATTATTATTAATGTTGTTGTTGCTGTTACTATCACTATTATTATTATCATTATTATGATTATCATTCTTACTATGATTATTATTATTATTATTGTTATTATTGTAATTATCATCATCATTATTATTATTATTATCATTAAAGTTATTATCATTATTATTTCTAATGTTTTTAATAATATCTTGTCATTGACTAATATAACTACCTAAACCTATTTTGGCTAATAATTGCATGATTAACCATTTTAAGTGTAATATCCTCATTTTTTCTACTAAAGCTACTACTATTATTATTGTTGTTAATATTACTATCCCTAATACAAGGTTATAATAGAGGTAAGTAGGAAATAATAAAAATATTAATAAAGAGGGAAGTTAACTCTAGTATTTCCCTACTTATAGGTGAACCATGTCCGACCCCTAAGGAGGCGTAGGGGCGTGCTCCAAGCCAGATGTCGTTTTAGGTAAGGATTTAATTTAGTCCTAGTATGTTTATTATGTGCATTATATGTTTTGTGTGATGATATATTTATGTACCTTATATGATTATGAGTATGCATTTATATGTGTTCTCTTTAAGGCTTGTGTAAAATGATAATGTATCTTGTGCTTTGTGGTGCGTATGTGATATGCCCCTTTAGGACATATATGCTAGGAGGTTTTAAAAGATATGGAGTGGGGATGAGAAGATGAAAGAGGTAAAGGAAGTGAGTTGACTAGAGGGAAGTAAAAATGTACTAAGTATCTCATGACTTATGAGTGGATAAGTAAATGGATAATATGAATAAAATGAGAGACTAAAATTAATATTGCATAGAATTCTAGGGTTTACATAGGGTGAATGGTCTTTTCATGGAGATCATCCTTACGTGGAAAAATTTAACTTGAGGGTTAAGTAAGTTGAGGGAAGCGTTGATAGGGTGATTAGAGTCCATAGGTATAAAATAATATGTTGGTTGGTGCAAGGGTATATGTGGGCCTTGGATAGGGTTTGGGAGGAAAACCCCAAGCTAGTAGATTGTGGAAATGAGAAATGATGGAAAGGATTGGAGTATGGGGTGAGAGCAAACGGATGTCACTTGGATGGCAAAGGTGTGTTATGTGGAAGAGGGAGTGGTAAGTGAGAGTGACAGAGGGACATCATAAGAAGAAAGAGAGGTACTACGATTTGGGATAGATAACTAGGTTTTTGTGGCCACTTGTGTAAAATGGGAAGTAAAGTGGGATGCTTGGGGATGGATCAAGTGAGGTGATGAGTTGGGGCCAAAGAAAAAGTGGGTTGTGTGAGATAGAGGAAGTGATATGAATCTCCAAAATTTGTATTTAAATAATTCTATTAATTGTTATAAATCACTTTGTGCTTATAATTATTTTTCTTATTGTGTGCTTGATTAGGAAATTAATGCAGAACATGGGGAATGGAACCAAAGGTTGCTGTAGCTGTTGAGAGGAATTGTTGCAGAAATTTTCTTTTATGTTTAGAAAATCCCATGTAATGCATTCGCTGGCAAAATTGGCTAATTAGGATTAAGTTGGCTGTATGAGCCACCACCCGACCCAGAATTAATTGGGTTAGTTAGAGTGTAGGTTATTCGTCCCTTGGTAACCATGAATAGCTAAATTAATTTCTAGCTGATGGGAATTATTTGTATCTTTCATTCCTTGTATTATTGTATTATTATGGCATGTAAAATTTTTATTTGGGGTGTTAATTCTTTGCTCAGCCGTCAATCCATTATTGTGCACCAACTGATTCTTGGGCTGGATTTTTGGGCTGAATCATGTATGCTGTCGATAGGCCTGCGATGTATATTATACGCTTACCTTGTATTGTATACGCCATATAAATATGGCCTCCACCGTATGTAACGATCACTTTTTGGCTGAATAAAGTTTTGATACTTCTGGAATTCTCTTTGCTCTAAGCTCTCTCTCTTGACTCTCCCTCTCTCTCGCACGGCCTTCTCGTTCGCATTCTTCTTGCTTCTTCTTCTTATCTCTTCTTGATCTTCTTTACTTCATAACTTCAGTAGCAATTGATTCAACTGCGCTCTGAGTTTCTGATCTTCCTTTGGAGAAATCCTCAGGCTGATTACTTGACGAGTCGAACCCCACGATCGATTCCAAATACGATCCGATGAAATTTTTGTGAAACCCTTCCAAGTTTCATCATTTGGTATCAGATCCTTGATTATTCGAGTGCTCGTGGTTTTATTCACGTGTTATCAAGTTTTTCTTGTTTTAATTACCATTTTTGACTTCGCTAACCCATATTTCAGAAGTGTGAATCTAGGGTTTGCGATTGACTAAGGATATCGAAGGATTTTGTCTTGTCTAAGCCGACGACCAAGAGGTTTGCATTTTCTATTTCAAAACTACTTGGGAAGCCCTAAGTAGCTTTGGACGATTTTTAGCTAAGGTTTGGTCAAGATTCTTGAATCTTGACAGTACTCGAGGAACACTCCTCGATTGGTAAATTCGAACCTTATCTTGCTACTTACTACAAATTGTGATAGTAAATTTACAATTTTATTATGAGTTATCATTTCTATTCACAACTAAAAAAAGTGCGCAGGAGTGATTGAACCGACAAACCCTTGGCTCTAGAAAGGAGTAAGGACTCCAAGAAGAGGGGTCCCTATCTAGTAATTGGGTTAATTGCTTAAATTGCTCGCGGTAATATCGTTTCTTTCTTGAGCTCTTCGGTTGTAATCGATTTAATAATTATCTGGAAGTTAGTGTGTATTCTATGTGTTCTGATATATCTTTAATCTTGTCTTGTATTGTGATATCTTTATAATTAGAGTGATTAATTTGCTATCTACTTGATTTCATAATAAAGTAAATTAGTTCTAGACTGTATGTTAATTGTGTCTTATCTTGAATATCATAAAATAAATCTAATAATGTCTAATAACGGTCAATCTATTAATCAATCTGGGTCAATTTCTAGTAATGACTTATTAGAAACACTTAGGACTTTTCAAGAACAAATGACTACCCAACTTGCTATGTTGTCTGCTAATTTAGAACAGAGAATAGGAGAATAGGAAGTAAGAATTAATGAATTGTAGAATAATAGGGTAGATACTCAACATGTAGGGGTATTAGAAAGGGGTCCTATGGACCCTAGAACTAGGATTCCACCGGTGACTAATGTAGAAGAATTAGAGGACTAAGTATCTAATAACAATGATAGGAGGCCTAGACAAAATAATAGATAAGAAAGGGATTTAGACTTAATTGATAGGAACCTAAGTAATCTTAAGTTTAGTATACCTGGATTCAATGGCAGAAATTATCCTGATTATTATTTTGAGTGGGAAAGAAAGATAGAATTAGTATTTGAATGTCATAATTATTCTGATGAGAAAAAAATTAAGGTAGTAGTAGTGGAATTTACCGAATATGCGTCTTCTTGGTATCATAACCTTGTCCTAACTAGACATAGGTGTGGAGAACCACCTATACAAACATGGGGTGAGTTTAAAATTTTGATGAGGAAAAGATTTGTTCCAAGTTATTATTATAGAGAATTACATAAGAAGTTACAAACACAAAATCAGGGAATTAGGTTAGTGGATGAATACTTTAAGGAACTAGAAGTTTTGATAATTAAAATAGGAATTGTTGAGGATGAGGAAGCTAACATGGCTAGATTATTAAGTGGATTAAATTCTGAAATAGCTGATAAAGTAGAATTATATCCTTGTGGGAATTTAAGTGAAATGGTTAACATAGCTACCAAAATAAAGAGTCAAATAAGGAAGACTAGGCAGTATAAACCCCTTGGGATTGGGATTAAGAGTACATTACACTACTACGAAAACGAGAAATAATAACGGGACATTAATAACGGTAGTTCAAAAACCATTGTCAAAGCTAACATTGTCAATCAAAAACCATTTTTATGACCTCTTATATGAGTTATTATTTATTCACAAATATGCATTGTTTTTGTCGTCCATAGGTTGGTAGCTACTCGAGCTGCGATGGAGGGAATGCTGTCCTCTATTGTGTTTGTGTGCCCATATTACATAGCTGACGGTAGTACAATAAGAGAGGGTAGGCACATAAACTATTTAGCGGATTGTATTTTGATTGAGGGACACAACAACCTCTATCTCATTCCTCACCTCGCAATTGAACATTGGGTTTTGTACGCTGTCCGACCTAATCATAATAAAGTCTATGTGTTTGATTCCCTTCAAACCTATGACGTCCCTTTTGAAGTCGCTCGTCATGGTAGGAAGGAATTTATCGACATGTTAGTATACTTTTCCCTTCTTACTTCATTAGCTTATTTATACATATATTCGCCTAGCTTTCATTATTTGAGGTATATATGCGTACTTACAATATTGTGTATCCAACTCTATTTATTAGGGTACTACGGATAACGTATCAAAGGAGAGGTGGGAATGGTGTCCCAGACCCAAAGAATGTTCAATACGAGCCTGTCATAGTAAGTAGGAAGACAACTATTTTATATTTTATTTTAATTAAAATTAATATCTAATAGTTAGAGAGCTAAATGAATTTATTTGATAGTGTCCACAATAGCAAAACGACAAAGATTGTGGATACTATGTATGTAGAGCAATGGATCTAATAGTCCAAAATAGATCGGTCAACATAGATCCAAGCCATGTATGTTTTCTTTTCGATATTTTTCCATTAATGAATCATGACATATATGTTTGGTACTTGATGTAAGTGCTAACTGTATATTAATCAAAACTTGGGATTTGTAGTTTTTCACCGATGATTATGCACAAGGCCAGCAATACAATATTGAAGAAATTGATGAAGTGAGAGAGCAATGGGCCTGGTGTGACCATATCCGGCACGCAATTTAAACCCTCTTGTTGTCAATTGTAGCACTAGTAAATAAGGGTATCGTTCTAGGCCGGGGATTGAGAGAGCTCACTTCTATCTAACTAGCTTAAAAATAAATAAAAATAAAAACACTAAATAACACAAAATAAATAAATAATAAAAATACAAATGGGGGTTTATCAAAATAATAAAATAATAAAATGAATAAATAAAATAAAATAAAATATTAATGAAAATAAATGAAAATAATGGGAAACCGCAGATATGAGAAATATGTTAGGGAAATAAAAATCCACCACTAAATTAGGTCGTAATATAATATTTATTTCTAAGTCATCTTTTAATCATGAGAAAGAGATCGACCAAGTTGCACACCAAAAGCAGGTCTATACACCTTATATTACTCCCCTTAATTAATTAATACGACAAAGCGCCAATATTAACCCTATTAAATACTAGCAGTATAGCAGCAACAAGCGGCTCCTATATTTAACTATATTTATTGCATTAAGTGTAAGTGGAAGGCTGTCAATCTAAGTACCCATACTAGCACAAAAAGCATGTGTAGCTGTATTTCCTTTCCTTGACCCACACGTATCGAAACGTTTTACCACTTCGGTTAGAATCACAAAACGGATAGGTGAATTTTTATCTAACCTAGCTACAATTTATACATATAAATTCTAGTATATTTAGATGGCCACCTAGCAGGCAAATAATCTTACATACTGTCACTTATGAGGAACCAGAACAAGGCATGCACCAAATAAACTATACTTGACAGAATAATACATATAAACGATATCAATTAATATAGAGTCAAGAAACAATCTCACAAAACAAAGAAAATAAAATTATAATTCAAATCATAATCTAGGGTTTCAATTCATTCCCTAACAATAAATATTCAGCCAATCATAATTAAAGAATTAATTACACAGAAATATATATCTAAAATATAAATTAAAAATAAGAGAAAGAAATAACCGGAATTAATTTTGGATAAAAGATCAAGAAGTTAATCTCATAAAAATTAATTTTATCTGAAATAAATTCTAACGGTATAAATTTCCTCTTATTTTTCTTCTCTCTCGGCTTTGATTTCAGTGTAACAATTCTTTTTCTTTTTCTTTTATTCTTGCTGACGATGGAGGAAGACAGCGCTGACAGAGCTGTGCTACGTGGTTGCCTCGGACTCCGTGCACTGCCGCACTGTCCTCTGCGTCGTCTCTCGTTTCTCAAGCTCCCGAGCCTGAGAAGGCTTTACCTTCTTCGACTCTCTCTACGTCCCCCTATCTGCTTGCTTTTTTTTTCTTTCGCGTGACGTGCCCCTCTAATTATTGCGTGCAGTGCTTCACCTTTCCACGTTACCCCTCGCTGACGCTTCTCTTATCTTTGTTTCCTGCCATTCTGTTTGGTTTCGTTTTTGTCTCTCACCGCTGCATCATTTCTTCCATGCCTCCACGTCAGCCCTGTTCTGTGCGGTTGCTTCTTCGCCATGTGGCCCCTCTGGCCTCATCTTCCGTTCTTCTTTTCGTGCTAAGCCTCGTTTGGATTCGTTGATCGTAGTTTCTTTGTCTCTTTGTTCCGGGCCTTTGGGCCTTCGGCTTTTTGGCCATTGGTCCAAAGGTCTACTTTCTTTTTTTTATTTTCTTTTATTTAAAAACAAAACCTATAAAATAAAATTCAATAAAAATTAATAAATATTATTTTGCTCTAAATTTACTTAATTTATATCATTTTAGCTCAAATAATAATATTTATGCAATTTTTACCACTTAAGCATAAAACGATAATTATTCCCCTATATTAGTTAAATAAACTACCAAAAACTAAGATTATAAGGGTATAAAATGTGTCAAAATATGAACTCATCACACCCCCACACTTAGCTTCTTGCTTGTCCTCAAGCAAGTTATTACTCTAAACAAATAAAATTAAATTAACTAGCCAATTTCGTAGGTCTTACGATTACACTTAGCATGTGGAACAAGCCCTTTAAACCCCTAGGTCACCCATCGAGGACAAGTAAGGTCTCGTGAGGGTTTCGCAGATGATATACCCACAAAATCAAACACAAATAAAATAAAAATAAAACCTAACACCCTTAACAATTTTTGTCTCAGAATCATTTACTTTCAAACATCAAGATTAGCAATCAATCAAGATTCAGAATTGGGAGATTTAAAGGATCAATTTCAACATATGGTTCACACATAAACATGACAGGTATGAACAGATCAATATTTGGATGAAAATCTACCACGCCTTAGTCATATCAAGATCCATCCTCACTATGGATACCCTCTATTTTTCTCTCTTAGATTAATGGCTACAAATGTATAAAAACACTCATGTATGTGAGCTAAGATGATAAAAATAACAAATGACTCACATATATAAACAAAGAAGGCTCATGTTCTTGTGGATAAAACCTCATGAAAGATATCAAATACTTGCCAAATGGACCGAACCATATGCTTAACTCTTATGACTAATCTCCAACATATCAAAGGCTTCTCATATCAAGAATCAAATAGGACTTACTTATTGGTTATAGCGGGGTTTAAGGTAAAGAAGGTTATGGAGTATTTTAGGAGTGTGGTGTTTGAAAAAATCAAGAGCTAGTGGAATCTAATAATTAGATGAAATATAATCATAGCTCCACATCAAATATTAATGATACACCTCTCCACCTTCACAATAAAATATAACATGAATAGAACTTTCTCAACATCATCTCCAAAACTCCCTCTCTTCCTTATTTCCTAACATTTTTTCTTTTCTTTTTTTTTAATCATTTTTTCTTTTGAATTTTTTTTCCTCCACCAAACATAACCAATCCCATTTCTTAGCATAAATACATATATTTCTTTCACACACACACATACACAATAACTCTTTATATCCATAACGATTTGATTTCCTTCCACTAGCTTTAAGCAAAGGTAAGGAGATTAAAGCCCAACGGTTATTCAATGTGGGTAATGAAGAAAAATATATAATCCATGTATAGCCTCAAAAGGTTTTCTATAGGGTGTACACCATGTATACACAAATCAGGTTAAGCTATTTGGTCATGTGATGGAAAATTCCTAAGCTGCCTTTATCATTTTCTCAATCAGAGCATGTTTTGACAATAAGCTTTGACTAGCATAAGAGTAAGTTATAGTAATCTCTATAGTCCATTACAAGATCTATGGCAAATAATTTGATCAAAACAATTAAACATATATGAGGTTTAAAAAAAAATTTGAAGCCAAGAAATAGTAGATGATTTTGTGTAAATTCGCTCAGAAAAAAGTAGAAGGTACGTATGGTTCAAAAACTCACTAAGGAATGTGACGAATCTCAACATGCCATGTCGGTGGTTAGAAAATCATACATATTCTTTCTCCATTCACATTTAGACACGTAGATATGTGTTCTCTATATCAAAATTAATACAAAAAATCTCCACTTACTTTATCTCGATTTCATGATTCTCTTTTCGTTAAATTTCAAAGATATATTCCTCATTGACTAATTAAGGGTTCCTACGACTCTAAAAACACTAAATTTTTTGTTTTGACATAAACTCTAAAACTCTAATTAAATTTTTTTTTTAAATAATAAATTGTTTTTTTTATGAAAGTACTAAAACACATATACCCCCACACTTAAATCACACATTGTCCTCAATGTGCAAACAACTAGGAAAACATGTAATTTAAAGTATGGAGATAACAAACTAAATAAATAAATAACTAAAGGATAGAAAAACTCCCTTATCACATTGGGTTTCCTCCCAAGTAGTGCTTGTTTTTATGTCTTCAGCCTGACATGATCTCGGTTTACTCGTTCAAGGTGGATACGTCCACTTCAAAGCTGCTTCACCAAATCCTTCCTCGTGATGATCATCTTTATCCTGCAAGGAAGAAAAAGATAAAATGTTAGATTTAATGAAAGATTTGATCCAGCAAGAACGTAACTTACCTAGCATGGAATTTAAGCTCGTGTGTAAAGAGAGAATGTTTTGCCCAATGTCCATGTACGGTAATCTCTCTATCGAAGGAACATATTTTCCTATCTTAAAATATTTAAACACGTCCTTCCAACATAACCTCTCCTTTGGAACATCACACTTCTTATTAAATGTATCCAAGATGATTTGATTACTCTCTTCACTCTTAGATCCATACAACCTGCTAAAAGAGGAAAAACAAGGAGTGTGGTTAGCATAAATAAAATCAAAGTGGTTCAAAGGCTTATCTTGTGTCTCATGGTCATCTCCAAGCAAAAGTGGGGAATAAATGTTCAAAGATGGTCAATGGTAGATGAAAGTGATAGTCTTGTCATCTATATACTTCTCTTTGTTCACTTGATCCTCGTTTTGATGAGATTCTTCTTCTACTTTTATAAGCTCTTCTTCCACCTGATCTTGCTTTTCAATGTTCTCCATGGAAACCTCCTCAACTAGCTCATCCTCACATTCAAATATGGCATCATCATACTCATAACTCTCACTTGAATTTGGAATTGAAGTACTAGAGAGCTCTTCTTGTGCTTGTGATTGATTCATTAGGTTGACCATATAACCCATTTTCTCCTCTAGCACTAACACCCTTTCATTTTATCTAATTTGACTTTGCATCAATTGATTTAGGCTGTTTGCCAACTGTTTTTGATCATTTGTCAATGCTTCAAGAATTTTATCAATTTTTTCTAAACTTGAGGGTTCCAAAACTGGAGAAAATTCTTGTTGAGGATATTGATAATATTTTGAAGCTTCATTTTCACGCGTGTAAGGGTTTTTATATGGCACTTGATACTGATCATTCATCTCCCATCCAAAGCTGGGTTGATGCCTCATTCCAGAATAGTATGTGCTTGTATAGGGATCATCTCCTTGAAAACCATTGAAAGATTGAGCACTGGATTGTGTCCATCCTCCTCCTCTAATAGCTTGTGAATGGTAGGCATATGGATATCCTTGCGTATGACACACTCCACTTGTATTAATAACCCTAGCTTCAGCTACCTGCAAAACAAGAGCAGTGAGTTTGTTAAGTTTATCATAAAGACTACTCGGACTTACCTCATTTACTCTTGAATTAAGATTCATGCCAAGTTGTCCATAGACCAAGGATCCTCTCATAGCCACCTGAAAATACTAACACTTCAAAGGAAAAGGTTAATAACAAAACACACCAAAAATCCTAAGAAAATCTAAAACAAACTAAAAGAAAAAATACAAAAACACTAAAAATAAAAACACACTAAAAATACTAGCAAAATAAAGGTGAAGTAACCAATCCCCGGCAACGGCACCAAAAGTTGGTATAACCGTAGCCGGCACGTAATTTAAACCCTCTTGTTGTCAATTGTAGCACTGGTAAATAAAGGTATCGTTCTAGGCCGGGGATTGAGAGAGCTCACTTCTATCTAACTAGTTTAAAATAAATAAAAATAAAAACACTAAATAACACAAAATAAATAAATAAGAAAAATACTAATGAGGGTTTATCAAAATAATAAAATAATAAAATGAATAAATAAAATAAAATAAAGTAATAATGAAAATAAATGAAAATAATGGGAAACCGCAGATATGAGAAATATGTTAGGGAAATAAAAATCCACCACTAGATTAGGTCGTAATATAATATTTATTTCTAAGTCATCTTTTAATCATGAGAAAGAGATCGACCAAGTTGCACACCAAAAGCAGGTCTATACACCTTATATTACTCCCCTTAATTAATTAATACGACAAAGCGCCAATATTAACCCTATTAAATACTAGCAGTATAGCAGCAACAAGCGGCTCCTATATTTAACTATTTTTATTGCATTAAGTGTAAGTGGAAGGCTGTCAGTCTAAGTACCCATACTAGCACAAAAAGTATGCGTAGCTGTATTTCCTTTCCTTGAGCCACACGTATCGAAATGTTTTACCACTTCGGTTAGAATCACAAAACGGTTAGGTGAATTGTTATCTAACCTAGCTGCAATTTATACATATAAATTCTAGTATATTTAGATGGCCACCTAGTAGGCAAATAATCTTACATACTGTCACTTATGAGGAACCAGAACAAGGCATGCACCAAATAAACTATACTTGACAGAATAATACATATAAACGATAGCAATTAATATAGAGTCAAGAAACAATCTCACAAAAAAAAGAAAATAAAATTATAATTCAAATCATAATCTAGGGTTTCAATTCATTCCCTAACAATAAATATTCAGCCAACCATAATTAAAGAATTAGTTACACAGAAACATATATCTAAAATATAAATTAAAAATAAGAGAAAGAAATAACCGAAATTAATTTTGGATAAAAGATCAAGAATTTATTCAGATAAAAATTAATTTTATCTTAAATAAATTCTATCGATATAAATTTCCTCTTATTTTTCTTCTCTCTCGGCTTTGATTTCAGTGTAACAATTTTTTTTCTTTTTCTTTTATTCTTGCTGACGATGGCGGCAGACAGCACTGACGGAGCTGTGCTGCGTGGTTGCCTCGGACTTCGTGCACTGTCGCACTGTCCTCTGCATCGTCTCTCGCTTCTCAAGCTCCCGAGCCAAAGAAGGCTCTGCCTTCTTCGACTCTCTCTACGTCCCCCTATCTGCTTTCTTTTTTTTTCTTTCGCGTGACGCGCCCCTCTATTTATTGCATGCACTGCTTCACCTTTCCACGTCAGCCCTCGCTGACGCTTCTCTTATCTTTGTTTCCTGCCGTTCTGTTTGGTTTCGTTTTTATCTCTCGCCGCTGCATCATTTCTTCCGTGCCTCCACGTCAGCCCTATTCTATGCGGTTGCTTCTTCGCCGTGTGGCCCCTCGGGCCTCATCTTCCGTTCTTCTTTTCGGGCTAAGCCTGGTTTAGCTTCGTTGATCGTAGTTTCTTTGTCTCTTTGTTCTAGGCATTTGGGCCTTCGGCTTTTGGGCCGTTGGTCCAAAGGTCTAATTTTTTTTCTTTTATTGAAAAACAAAACCTACAAAGTAAAATTCACTAAAAATTAATAAATATTGTTTTGCTCTAAATTTACTTAATTTATATCATTTTAGCTCAAATAATAATATTTATGCATTTTTTACCACTTAAGCATAAAACAATAATTATTCCCCTATATTAGTTAAATAAACTACCAAAAACTAAGATTATAAGGGTATAAAATGTGTCAAAATATGAACTCATCAGGGCCAAGCATGTGCACTCATTCATTCGGTATTAGGTAGAGATCTATATATTCTACATGCATGTTCAGGTTTGTATTTTGTCTATGTCTTTAAGTCTTCTAAGATAGATTTATGAACATTTTGCTTTGGGGTGTAGAGCTACCAAGTTGTGGTATGCCTACTAATTTTGATTCTTCAGTATATATGTCTGGTGTATTAACAAGGGATTGATTGAAAATATGGTGTGATTGCAGATTTGTTATCAATTGATGTTGTTTTATAATACAGATTTGGTAATTATTTGAACATACAACTGTGTATGTGGGCAGGAACAAAACTCCAAAAAAAAACAAAAAAAAAACTAGAGTTTTAATAACGGTTCTTATGAAAACCGTTATTAAAACTCTAGTTTTTAATAACAGTTTAATAATAACCATTATTAAAACCTATGTTTTAATAACGGTTTTCATCAGAACCGTTATTAAAAATGCACATTTAATCTCAAATTTATGCTCATTTAGTACGTATTAGGGTTTAATAAATGCCTAAATAATGTCAGCAAGTGTAGTTGGATGATGTTTTAACAACGGTTTTTTAATAACCGTTATTAAAACCCTATTTTTTAACAATGGTTTTTCTGAAAAATCGTTATTAAACATGCATTTTATGCTCATATTGGCGGTTTTTTTATATTTTTGATAACGGTTAAGAACCATTATTAAAGATTTAATAACGGACGTTTTAATAACGGTTGAAAACCATTATTAAAACTGTAAAATAACCATTATTAAAACTACTTTTTGGGGTAGTGTTAAGAAGGAATTTTGGAGGAACTACTGCTGGGAATTGGAAGAATAATGGGAGATTTGAACCTAGAGGTAGGAATAATGAGGTTAAAGTTGGAAACAAGATTGAGAAGGGTAGAAATGTAACAACTAATCCTGCTGGTGGTCCCAACAGAACTATGGATATCAAATGCTTTAAATGTGGAGGATTAGGGCACATAGCTGTTTTGTGTCCAAACAAGAGGAATATTTTAATTAGAGAATCTAGAGATATAGAGTTTGAATCTGAGGAGGAAGACTTGGAGACTAATTTGGTTAGGGATGATACTAGTGAATCAGAAGAAGAGATAGAACTTCCAATAAGTAAACATCTTTTTGTAGTACGTAGGGCTTTAAATAGTAACAAACTACCTGATTCAAATACAATACAGAGAGAACATATTTTTCATACTCGATGTTTGATTGATGATATGTGTTTTAACATGGCCATAGATAGTGGTAGTTGTATCAATGCTGCTAGTACTTTATTAGTATCTAAGCTAGGATTACTAATCACTACGCACCCAAAACCATATAAACTATAGTGGTTAAATGAGTTAGGGGATGTTAAGGTTAGTCAACAAGTTTTAGTGAACTTAAAATTAGGGAAATATGTGGATTCCATTCTGTGTGATATAGTTCCCATGCATGCTGCTTATTTATTGTTAGGTAGACCTTGGCAATATGATAGGACAGTGACACATGATGGTTATAAAAACAGATACACTTTACATAAGGATGATAAGAAGATTGTCTTACCACCTATGACTCCAAAAGAGATTTTTGATGATCAAATAAAAATTAAATCTAACTATAAGGAACTATCCACACAGAGTATAGAGACTGGGGTTAGTTCAAAGGAAGTTAATGGGACATCTGGATTTTATGCTAAGAGTAAAGATGTGGAAAAGGCAATTAAGAGACAGGTAAGTGTGTATTTGATGGTTTAGAAAGAATGCTATGAGTGTTAATTAGAATTAAGTGAGGAAGTACCTACTAATGTGAAGTAATTGTTGGAAGAGTATAGTGAGTTATTTCCTAAGGACATACCTTGTGGATTACCTCCATTAAGGGGAATAGAACATCAAATAGATTTTGTTCCAGGAGCTGTTATACCAAATAGACCTGCTTATATGGCTAATCCTGAAGAGGTTAAGGAATTAAAGAGGTAGGTTTCTGAGTTATTAAGTAAGGGATATATTAAGGAATCCATGAGTCCATGTGCAATTCCAGTATTGTTAGTGCCTAAGAAAGATGGAAGTTGGAGAATGTGCATAGATAGTAGAGCAGTAAATAAAATAACTATTAAGTATAGGTACCCTATACCTAGGCTTGATGAAATGTCAGACCTTCTACATGGTGCTGTGATTTTTTCAAAAATAGATTTAAAAAATGGATATCATCAAATTAGAATGAAACCAGGAGATGAATGGAAAACAACCTTCAAAACTAACTTTGGATTATATGAATGGTTAGTAATGCCTTTTGGGTTATCCAATGCACCCAGTACATTCATGAGACTTATGAACCATGTCCTTTGAAAATTTATTGGAAAATTTGTGGTTGTTTACTTTGATGACATAATTATATACAGTAAGTCTTTAGAAGAACATTTGAAACATTTAAGGATTATTTTAGATATGTTTAAAGTAGAACAATTGTATGCTAATTTAGCTAATTCTAGGTTTTTTCTGGAAAGTTTAGTATCTTAGGATTTGTTGTAGGTAATGATGGTATATCTGTAGATAAAGAAAAAATTAAAGCTATTCAAGAGTGGCCTGTTGAAATGCCCCGAAAATTTCTAATTCTAAATATTATATTTAAATGAGGTTTTGTCATAAAGATTAATTAAATAAATTATTTTAATTAAAATAAAAGAAAATTAATTAGGGCAAATCAAGAATAAATTTATAAGTATTTTAATTAGGAGGAATTTGGGTATTTTAGCTAATTAAGGATTTTATTTTGAAAATTAATTAAATAAATTATTTTATTTAAAATAAGGAGGATAAAATAGTCCCAAATCAATATTAATTTTATAAATAATTTAATGGAAGAAAATTAGGGTGTTTTACTAATTAAAATGGAATTTATGGAAAATCTTTCAAAAATCTTATTTTAGCCTAAAAAGGGATTTAAATATTATTTTATTTAAATATTATTATTTTTAAATAACCCAAATATCCAGTTTAATTTAATTAAGCCAAACCATTATTTTTCACCTTTTTCCCTTTTTCCTTTCTCCTTTTTCTTCTCCCTTTTTCTTTCTTTTTCTTTCTTCTTCCTTTCTTTTTCTTTTTTTTTTTCTTCTTTTCCCCGCCTCGGCCAGCCGTGGCCCAGTTCCCCTTTTCTTTCCTTCCTTTCGTGCGCTCAGCCCAGCCCGCACAACAGCTGCTTCCTTCTCTCTCGCCGCGCTACGTTTTGTTTTTCGTTACCATAAAACGCGTCGTTTGAATTAATGAACTTACCTCCTCGCGCCCGACCGTCCCGGCCTGCCTCTCCTTTCTTTTCTCCCCGAACAGCCGGTCCACCTCCCTTTCTTCTTCCTTCTTCCTCCGTCCACCTCCATCGCTACGCTGCAACGCTGGCCGCCGTCAATGGCTTCTCCTGCTATGGGGAATAACACCCGCCGTTTCTTGTCTCATTGCCTTCCTCTTAACTCCAGGAATAAATTGGCATAATTTTCGTGCGTTAAATCTCGCCCGTTTCCTCTCCCCAGCCCCGCGAAAATTCGAAGCAAACCAAACGTCGACCGATCAATTACCGCCACCGGCCACCAAAATTATCGCATTTAAAACTTCCATGTCGACCTCCAGCTTCTCATTATCCATTCCAACATCTATAAATAGCCTAGTTGTAGAAGTTTTGAAGATTTTTTCTTCCCCGAAACCCTCGGCCCGAGCTGCTGCCATCCCAACTTCAGACGCCTCTTCCGCCACCGTCAACCAACTTCACCGCCACCTACACATGCCAAATTCTTCCTTGAAACGTCCTCTAGTTAACTAAACCATTTTCAACCTTCGATTCTTCTTGTACGAGCCTCAATAACTATGCAAAGTTGGATGCTCGTTTCGCCGAAATTTTGACCCCGAAGCCTTAAACCGCCTTCTGCCGGCGTGCGCCGCCACCTTTGGCTGCACCACCACCATCATTTTGTCCCTCTCCTCCTGGGAAACCATAAACACCTCTTATATCACCTCAATTCTCCCTATCTTTTTCCCAACATCCATCTTTGTCTATGTTATTCTATTTTTCCAGCCACCGCCGCCGCCGCCGTGAACCACCGCCGGTGCCACCTATCCCCACCAGCTTCAGGTTGAACCCTAGACCCTCTCAACCATTTTCCATATTATTATAAGCCTTGATTTAATTTATTTCAATTATTTGCATATAAATACCATTATTATTATTCTTAATATTTATATTCTTAATATGTTTTATTATTATTTGATATAAAAATTTATGCTGAATTGTACTTGCATGGTGGAGAGTGGTAATAAAATAATTTTATTGTTAGTTTCGAATTTTAAGTTATTAATTGAATTATTATAGGATTATTATCATTCTTCTTCTTCTTCTTATTATTAATATTATAATTATTAGAATAAGTGTTATTATCGTTTTATTATTTATTCTAGAAAATATTAGGCCCTAATTTTGTATTAACATTTGCATTTATTTATTTGAGTATTATTATTTCTACTGTTTTTATAACTATTGATAATAATATTATCAGTATCTTTATTATTTTAATATTATTATATATGTTATTAATTTTATTATTAATATTAAATAAAGGTACTTCATTAGTTATTTTAAAAGCTTATATGTTATTGTTATTGTTATTAATATTATTATTGTTGTTATTATTATTTATATTCTCATTGATATTAGTTTTATTATCCTTGATATTATTATATTAGTATCATTATTATCATTAGGGTAAAATCATTAACCCTATATTATCAAGGGTTATAATATCTCTATTATTTTTATGTCTTTAGCAAAGTTAAAATTTTGTTAAGGTTATTTTATTAGTATGTTATTAATTGGTCAAAGCCCTAAGGAGGCGTAGGAACGTGCTCCAAGACCGGTGTCGTTTCAGGTAAGGGGTGCTAAGGCCTTTTATGTGCTAATGTGCATTGTGTGATTCATATGCTATGCATTCTATGTTTATGATTATTGATTATGCCGTATATGATATGACGTGGAGTTGAAGTATGTTTTCATATGGCATGTGTATTATTTATGTATGACCCTGTAAGACATGCATGTGAGGATGTTGATATGATTTTATGTGGGAGAAAGGATGAAAAAGGAGGATGGGGAAAGAAGTTGACTAAGGGAAGTGAGTTGACCTAATTTTATGAATTTATGAGGAATAATCTAATGCATGGTTTTATTTGGAAGAATGTAATCTATGATGTTATATGGGAGAATCGAATTATTGTTTGTTTGGGAGAATCTAATTTATGATTTTAATTGGGAGAATCTAATTTATGATTTGTCTGGGGAAATCCAATTTATGGTTTTATATAGGGAAGTTTAATTTATGGTTTGGTATGATTTTATGTGAGAGAATTTAATATATGGTTTGTATGGAAGAATTTAATTTATGGTTCTGATTGGGAGAATCTAATTTACGGTTTTGCGTGGAAGGATCAAATGTAAGGTTTTATATGGATGAATCTCTTATTTGATATGGTTCAAATCTAGGGTTTGGTATGGATGAATCTTTGGGTTGTATATGGTTTGAACTTAGGGTTTGGTAAGGATGGATACTTAGTTTAGTATGGATGAATCTTTTGGTTTTATATGGTTTGAATCTAGGGTTTGGTATGAATGAATCTTTGGGTTATGTGGATTGAATTTAGGGGTTATGTATGATGAGATTTTGGGTTTTGCATAATGGTTAATGGTTGTATGGTGGTATTAGGGTTTGCATGGGAGTTAATAATTGCATGCGATGTGTAAAGTTTGTATGAGAGTGAAGTTTATGTATGGAACGCTGATTTGGGATTTGAGGAAAGTAATGTAAGTGTTGTTTGTGTGATTGAACATTTGAAGGGAAAATAGTGCGTGGAGCATTATATGGGTACGTAGGAAACCGAACTAGGGTTCGTGTGGATAATTAGGGTTTGGTGCAACTGCTTAGGATTTTTGTCGTATCAAGTATATTTGGTGATTAAAGTGTAATTGTGATTTGTGATGTGTGATGGCTTATGCATGTCTAGGGTGAAAATCTTTGAATAAAATATTTAAGACATTAATCACTTAAAGCGAAAGATTATTGAGCCGGGTCCAACCGATCCACCGATTAGGAATAGTGGTTAGGGTTATTACCCTATGTGAGACCAGTCCACCGGCAAATAATAGTGGTGTGGACTTTGTCCCGCAAGTGTTCGGTCCACCGGCGAATAATAGTGGGGGACTCGAGCTCAATAAAAATGAACCCGAGTTTGTTAAAGACACTTAAAAGATATTAATTACTTACAGTGGAACTCCATGTGAGTAGGAGCCAGACCGGTCCACCGGCAAATAATAGTGGTGTGGACTTTGTTCTGCAAGTGACCGGTCCACCGGCGAATAATAGTGGTGTGGACTTTGTCCCGCAAGTGACCGGCCCACCGGCAATAATAGTGGGGTGTTCCTGTACTTACATGGATTGATAAAAGGCATGGTGTGAATCAGATTCTACTAAGAGATTAATTAAACAGTTAATCTGAATTATTCATGGGCCTTTGTACGTTTACCTGAATTGTTCATATACCTTTATATTGCTATGTTGGATTATGCCTATTATTAATCTGCATGGATTGTGTGCTTATGTGTCGGTCTTAGTGCTCTGTTACCTTACTCAGTTTGTAGCGTACTGATCACCCTTTTCATGGGTGCTGCTCATTCCCACGAGTAGTATGCCCTTCTGGTTTGTGCAGGTGGGCGAGATATCAGTTGGGGCTGAGTGTTGAGAATGTTTGGCTCGAGATTCAAGAGAGTTGTGGCCATATTATAGTTCTATTTTATTATGTTTGAGAGAGTTGTGATCGTATTTCATTCTTTATGTACTTTTATTTCCTGCTATTATTTCTTTGTATTGGAGTATTTATTATCTTTGATTTCGCACTCTGATTTCTATTTTATTACGTTTATAAACGTTTATGCGTACTCTGATTTTAAGGTATGATCTATCGAGTTCTTTTATGAACTATTGATTTGAATTTAATGTAAATCTTTTCTTTAGCCTTAGCACTTGGTACTGGAACGGTCGGAGAGAACTGGTCTAGTACTAAGTGTGGCAGTAACATTTCCAAAATTCACGGGTTTTAAGTATTTCTATTAGAATTGTTTCTGCTTTCAAAAAAAAAGTAGTGAATTTTGGGGTGTTACACCTGTACCTAAGAATGTGACTGAAGTAAGAAGTTTCCATGGTTTATGTTCATTTTATAAAAGATTTGTTAAGAATTTTAGTACAATAGCTGCTCCTTTGACTACCATAAAAAAAAAGGAAAATTGGTTTAAGTGGGATTTAGAACAGCAAAAATCTTTTGAAACTTTTAAAAATTAGTTAACCCAAACACTTGTGTTAATCCTTCCTAACTTTGAAAAGATGTTTGAATTAGAATGTGATGCTTCACGGTTAGGAATAGGGGTTGTACTTTCCCATGAGGGTAAACCAATAGCTTATTTTAGTGAAAAATTAAATGGTAGTACTTTAAATTACTCTACTTATGAAAATGAATTATTTGCTTTAGTAAGAGCCTTAAAAGTTTGGCAACATTACTTATGGCCTATAGAATTTGTTATAAATACTGATCAAGAAGCTATTAAATATTTAAAAAGCTAATTGAAGTTAAATAGAAGATAGGGTAGGTGGATTGAGTTTATTGAAAGCTTTCCTTACATAATTAAGTATAAGAAAGGAGGTGATAATGTAGTTGTAGATGCTTTATCTAGGAGACATGCTTTGTTAAATTATGTGTATACCACCTTACTCGGTTTTTCTTGTATCAAACTTTTATATCTAGAGGATCTTGATTTTAAAGAAATTTATAAGAAATGTGAAATTGCTACATAGGGAAAATACTATATATCTAAGGGTTATTTGTTTAGAGAAAATAGGTTATGTATTCCTGAGTGTTCATATAGAGGGTTACTAATTCAAGAAGCTCATAATGATGGACTAATGGCACATTTAAGATTTCAAAAGAACTTAGACTATTAGTTGATCACTTTTATTGGCCTCATATGGAAAATGATGTATTGAAATACTGTGTTAATTGTGTGGCTTGTAGATAGGCTAAGTCCACATCAAAACCTTTTGGGTTATATACTCCATTACTTGTGCCTAATCAACCCTAGACTGATGTTTCTTTAGATTTTATTTTAGGCTTGCCTAGGACTAATAGAGCTAAAGATTCAATAATGGTTGTAGTGGATAGGTTTAGTAAGATGACTCATTTTATACCTTGCAATAAAACAAATGATGCTGTGACTGTGGCTGAATTATTCTTTTCTCATATAATTAAGTTGCATGGAATACCTAGGACAATAGTTTCAGACAGAGTTGTTAAATTCTTGAGTCATTTTTGGAAGGTTTTGTGGGGAAAACTAGGGACTAAATTATTATTTTCCACCACATGTCACCTCCAAACAGATGGACAAATAGAGGTAGTAAATAAGACCTTAGGTAATATGTTGAGAGTTGTCCTTGGAAAGAATCTTAAGCAGTGGGAATATGTATTACCTCAAGTATAATTTGCTTATAACAAGACCTTACATTCTACAACTAAAAAGACTCCATTTGAAATTGTGTATGGTTTTAATCCTTTGACTCCTCTAGATCTAAGTCCTTTAACTAATGCTGAATTACATAACTTTGATGCTGAATCTCGTGCTAATAATATATAGAAATTACATGAATCTATGAGTCAATAAATTACTAAGAAGGTTCAACAAATGGCTTAGAATGCTAATAAGAGAAGAAGAAAAATGGTTTTCAAACCTGGGGATTTTTTTTTGGGTACACCTTAGGAAGGAAAGATTTCCAAACCTTAGAAAATCAAAATTAGACCCTAGGGGAGATGGACCTTTTACTGTGTTAGAAAGAATTAATGATAATGCTTATAGAATTGATTTACCTGCTAAGTTTGGGAATGTTAGTGACTCTTTTAATGATGCTGATATTAGTCCATTTATTCGCATCAATCAGGTTTCGGAGAGAAAACCTTTCTAAGAAGAGGGGAATGATATGAATCTCCAAAATTTGTATTTAAATAATTCTATTAATTGTTAAAAATCACTTTGTGCTTATAATTATTTTTCTTATTGTGCGCTTGATTAGAAAATTAATGCAGAACATGGGGAATGGAACCAAAGGTTGTTGTAGCTCCTGTGAGGAATTGTTGCAGAAATTTTCTTTTATGTTTAGAAAATCCCATGTGATGAATTCACTGGCAAAATTGGCTAAATGGGGATTAAGTTGGCTGTATGACCCACCACCCGACCCATAATTAATTGGGTTAGTTGGAATGTGGGTTATTTATCCCTTGCTAACCATGATTGCCTAAATTAATTTCTAGCTGATGGGAATTATTTGTATCTTTCATTCCTTTTATTATTGTATTATTATGGCATGTAAAATTTGTATTTGGGCTATTAATTCTTTGCTCAGCCGTCGATCCATTATTGTGCACCGGCTGATTCTTGGGCTGGATTTTTAGGCTGAATCATGTATACTTTCAATAGGCCTGCGATGTATATTATATGCTTACCTTGTATTGTATATGCCATATAAATATGGCCTCCTCCATATGTACCGATCACTTTTTGCTGAATAAAGTTTTGATACTTCTGGAATTCTCTCTGCTCTCCGCTCTCTCTCTCGACTCTCCCTCTCTCTCACAGGACCTTCTCATTCGCATTCTTCTTGCTTCTTCTTCTTGATCTCTTCTTGATCTTCTTCACTTCATAAATTTAGTAGCCATTAATTCAACTACGCTCTAAGTTTCTGATCTTCCTTTAGAGAAATCTATAGGCTGATTACTCGACGAGTTGAACCCCGCGCTCGATTCCGAATACAATCCGGTGAAATTTTTGTGAAACCCTTCTAGGTTTCATCAGGAAGGTTTGGACATATAGGCCAAATTGAGGTTTTTTGGGGGGAAAACCCTAGAGTGTTATAGTGAGTTAACTTAGAAATATGGAAAAGTGAGATTCAACCCAAGAATATAAGTTTTTGGTATTCATAGAAAGTAAGGAAAAGGGGGAAAGGACACATGAATGTACTAGAAGGTGTAGAGGTCCAATGCTATGGGACAGGCCTTTTAAGGAGGCTAGTAGTAGATAGGTTGTGTGAGCAGGTAGTTTGAAGGACATGCATGTCTAGGGTTCAGCATTTATTGAATAAGGTATAGATAACATAATAACCATTTAAAGTTGAAGATTATTGAGCTAGGTCTAGACCAATCTATTGGCATAATAGTGGCCAGGAGCACTATGCCCTTTAGATCGATGTATTGATGAATAATAGTGATCAAAAGCATTCTCATCAATATGTTTCTAATCCACTGATTATAATAGTGGGGTTCTCCTACACGCATAGACTTATAAAGATTATGGTGTGAATTGGAAATATTGACTAGAGATCTCATGATTAAGTTTAACTAGAATGAGTCATAGCTTTTACCATCTATCTTTCATGTGCGGATCATTTGCATAGTTTTTTGCTTGTGTTATTTGTATTTTGTCTATGGCCTTAGCTGCATAGTTACCTTACTCAGTACATAGTGTACTGATCACTTGTTTCATAGGTGCTACTCAATCCTATGAGTAGAGGTCCCTTCTAAATTGGTAGGGTAGGAGGTACCATATTCTATGCCAATGACACATTTGAAGCATCTTTCTTGGTTGAGTGTTGACCCTTTGGGACTTAGAATAGGGCCTAAGATCGATGTATACCAGGCTCTTCTCATTTCTGATTGTGTTTTATTATGTTATATTATTCTATCCCCTTAGGGCCTTTAACTACGTAACCATTTCTTGTTTGTAATGACCTTTAATCATGCATTCTGATTTTGTCCTCGTTAATATTTCAAATTTCAATGGTTCTCCATTTAAGTGTATTAATGTTTTGTGAAATTATTTTTATCCTTGTGGTTGGTGCATGATGCAATCCAAGGAGCTAGACTTTTTGATCATGCACTCAAAGATGATGCAAATCCTTCACAAGACCCTTTGTTGCTTCCAAGTGGTTCATTTACAAGACTTAGAGCCAAACGTTTCAAGGAAGCACTAAATGGGATAATCCAAGTGATTTGGGATGATTCTAAACAAACCATGATGGGCTCAAATAATAATAAAGACTTAGTCAATATCATCAAAGAAATTAAAGAGACTAATATTTATGCGAAAACATTTCCAACATGATCTAAGAATCAAAACACATGAATTTGATGAGTTCTAAGATATTAAATAGAGGTTTAAAACATGGTCTTAAATGGTTATCTTAAATACATTAAATTTACTCATTTAGTTATTTATGTTTGCCTCTATAAGTCCAAGAGGCCTAAAAAACATGGGGACTTGTTTATTTTGATGATTGTAACTTTAATTAGTCCTCCCTAACCTGTTCTGTATTTAATGGCACAAGAATAATAGGTTGCTTTCTATGAGTGACAGAATACCTATTTTTGAATCCATCATGTGTAACCCTTCGATCATAATACCATGATCTTCCCAAGATAAATCACTTGCATGCATAGTAACCACATCACAAATAACCTCATCTTCATATTTACCAATAGATAATGCCACCAATACTTGCCTTGTCACCTTTATTTTGCCACATTCATTCAACCACTTAAGCCGATAAGGGTGAGGATGTTTCAAGGTAGTTAAGTCCAATTTCTCCACCAAATAAGTGCTGGCTACATTTGTGCAACTCCCTCTATCGATAATGACACAGCAAACTTTGTTTTTCATAAAGCACTGAGTATGAAATAAGTTCTCCCTTTGGTTACTTTCTTCCTCCTTAACCTACATATTGAGAACTCACCTTGCTACTAATAAATCTCTAACCACAACACTTTGCTCATCATCAGCATCACCTAAAGGTGGCATGTCATCATCATCAACTTCTTCCTCATTCTTTGACTCAAGCTCTCCTTGGGCATTTATCACCATCACCCCTTTGTTTACACATTAGCTAGTTATGTGTCCTCGTCCCTAGCATTTAAAACACTTAATGTCACATGTTTTAGAACTTGAAGTTTTGGTATTACCTATAGTAGCAATGGTCATTGGTTTGGCATTCTTGGAGTGTTCAAATTTTAGCTTATTTTGTAGATGCTCATCCTTTTTTAGAGTTGTCTTCCATTTGCTAGTGGTAGTCATAGGGTGTCCCCTCCTAACCAATCTTTTTCATTTGAGTTGTTCCTCCACTTTTATGGCTTGATGCACCATATCTGTTAACTCAACATAATGATGCATCTCAACTATATCCAAAATCTCACGATTTAATCCATGTAAGAACCTATACTCATCTACATTAGCCTAGATCATAGCTACCTCCATCTCCTTATAATATTTTTCCACACTTTTGGAACCTTGATTTAACCTCTACAACTTTTGATACAATCCCCTATAATAGTGTTTGGGTAAAAAATGCTTCCTCATAAGCATTTTCATCCCCTCCCAAGTGTACATGGGAAACTCTCTATTCCTTCTTCTAGTAATCAATAATTGATCCCAAAAAACAATGGCATAATCGGTGAATTCAATTGCAGCGAACTTAACCTTCTTTATCGCCAAGTAGTAGTGACAATCAAATACCATTTCCATTTTAGTTTCCCATTCCAAATAAACTTTAGGATCACTTTTACGTTTAAAAGATGGTATTTGAATCTTTATGTTTCCCAAATCATTATCCCTCCTAAGGACACCCATCCTAGCTTCTCAATTCTCATTCCCATGCTAAAACCTACCCTGGTTCAATTATGGCTCATCAAACTCCGACTCTGCCTTTTCCTCAATATTCCGCCATGGAACACGCCCACCTTGCTGCCTATTGGGGATGTCTTGTTAATGTACCATAGGAGCCTCTTCTTCTACCCTATCTAACCAATCATGAATAGGTTCTAATTTATCCCTCAAAATATGCCTCATCTCCCCTAACAAGGCTTGCATTTGGTTGATTGGAAATTTAGGTTGTTGAACGTCTTTGGTTGTATCTTCTTGATTATTAAACATATATAAAATCTATAAAACAAAGTTAAAATCCTCACAAGCAGTCCCTCACATGTTTCTCTCAAGAATTGATACACTTGCACTTATGTTTTCACACTAAACAGATTTTACCCACTTATGGTCTGACACACTCTTGTCTTTTTTTTTCCTCCACTCTTTCGTGTCTTCTTTAGTTCTTAATTGAATGTCTAGAAACAAATTCAAAATAATCCCACATTAATTCAAAAAATATAAAAATAAATGAGAAACAACCAAAACTGACCAAAAGACCAAGAACTTGAATTAGGTGAGACACAAGATTGAACCGAAGTTATTCTACTGCAATCATGTACCTTTTTTATTTTGACGATTTTTTCCTTACTGGAATTGTGTACCTTTTTTTCACTTTTTTTTTTATGATTGTTTTCTTACTATAATTGTGTACCTTTTTTTCTTCTTTTTTCTATAAGACGTAAAAAGATATAAAAGAAAAATGAAAATGAAAGATAGTCAAACTTATCTCAGAACCAAAGCTCTGATACCAAATGATATGAACTCCATCAACAACTATGATGAAACCCAATAGCAACGATAGTTTAGAACCCCAAGATCATGAAGACAAGATTACTTACACCTTGACCCAACAACTAAAAAGATGAAAACCAAGACTACGAAGGATTGAAGTGACGCACGTAGAAAACGTGAGAATCTCTCAACAGTTAGGGTGATAAGTTTAGTTGTTTGAATGCTAGAAGATTAACTTGATAAGTTTCACTAGTTCTTTTAAGAACAAAGAGGAACACAAAACCTCACAAATAAGATAATTTCTAAAAACTTTATATATCCCTTATTCATTTCTAAATACACATATATATATATACTTGGAGCAGCCCTCCAAGAATAGGAAAAGTAACAACTAAAGCTTTAAAACACCCTCCTAGATTAGGAAAAGTTATAAAAAAAAAGCTTTAAAACAATAAAAAAATCAAAATAAACAAGTCCCCACCTTTTTTAGGCCTCTTGGACTTCTAGAGGCAACCATAAATAGCTAAATGAATAAATTTAATGTATTTAACATAAAAATTCAAGACCATGTTTTAATCCTCTATTTAATATCTTAGAACTCATCAAATTTATGCCTTTTGATGGTTAGATCATGCTGGAAACACTTTTAAATAAATATTAGTCTCTTCAATTTCTTTAATGATGTTGACTAAGTCATGATTATTATTTGAGCCCATCTTGATCTACTTAGAATCAGCCCAAATCTCTTGGATTACCCATTTTGTGCTTCCTTGAAACATTTGGATCTATGTCTTTTAATTGAACCCCTTGGAAGTGACAAAGGGTCTTGTGAAGGATTTGCATCATCCCCGAGTGTATGATGAACAAGTCTAGCTCCTTGGTTTGCATTAGTGCGAGGCCAGTCTTATGCCAATAATGGTGGTAGCACCCCCATTCTTGTATATGTTTTAACCGAACAAAATTTTTTAACAGTGATTTTTGGAGATGTTACAAGTAAGTATCAGATCGTTGGTTTTGGTAACCATGCATTATTTTCAAAGGAAATTTTGATTAACAATGTTTTTCAGGGTTTTGAAGTGTTTTCATACCATAATGAGGTTTTTTTTATTTTAATAACTCTGAGTTTGGTGCCATAGTAAGGAATAAAGGGTAGACTAGGAATTCCCAAGAATGGGTAGTAGTATCACGATTCGTGTTTTTATTAACCTTATCAGCTTAGAATGGTTTTTCCTTAGCCCAAGAATTTAGCAAGTAACTTCGAGGATGAAGTCTTTCTTTAAGGGGGTAGTGATGTAATATCTCAAAATCCTAATTTTGAAAATTATATTAAAATATATATTTATTAATGAAATTCATTAAATCTATTATTTAAAAAAAACAATGGGACTAATTAAGACAAAAAGGGAGGAAAATGATAAAGAATTTAAAAAGTGATGATTAGAGTATTTCTTTTTCTAATTAAAAAAGAATATAGAAAAATTTACCCAAAAATTAATAAATTAATATAAAAAGAAATTTAATTATTATTTTACTAATTTTTTTTTATTTTTAAATATTCAAAATACCAAAGTATCCTAAAAACCCCTACAAACCTATTTTTCTTTTTTCCTTTTCTCCCCTTTTTCTTTTTTCCTTCCTTTTTCCTTTTTCTTCCTTCATTTTCTTCTCTCTCCTTTTTTTTCTCTCCTCTTCCATCAAGATTGGGCCACGCCCCGTCAGCCTAACTCCCCCTCCCTCTCTTCCCTTCTTTGCATGGCCCTGTCAGCTTTCTTTTTTTCTTTTTTCCTTCTTTCTCCCTCACCAACCCTATCTCCCTCTTTTCCTTTCTTTTCTTTCCCCCCGGACTAGCCAACCCAACCCTTTCTTCTTCTTCTTCTTCCTCCCATCTCCCTCTTGTGTGTTGCAGGTCGGGACTATAATTCTACCACCGGCAGACCTTCCCTACCACCATACTGCCCCAACTATCTTCCCCTCTCTCTCCCCTGTCCCTTCCCTTTCCACTTTGAGCCAAACCCCCTGCACTTGCCTCCCTCGTGTGCTTCCTTCCTTTACTTTTTCCCCACTTGTCACTTGCACGTTGTAACTTTACATGCTTGTAACAGCCTGCCACCACCTACCAAAGAGCCCCTACCACACCTTCTCCCTTTTCCTCATCGCCCTTTGTCTCCTTCTCCCTTCTTGAGCCTATAAATACCCCTCTACCAATCCCAATTACCCTCCTTTACTCTGCCTAGAAACATTAAAGCATCTTTACCTCCACCACTTCAGACGCCACCCTAGCTGCCACCGCATAACACTACTGCCCGAAACACCACACAAACACTTCCTTAAATTACCCTTCACCAAATAAAGCCACTCACCACCCTTAAATTCCCTTACACAAACCACTTTGATTGTGCAAAGTTGACTACTCAATATTCCCCTTTACACCCTATCACTACCCCTCTTACCGCTGTGTGCCATCTCCTTTTCCACCCAATCAACCCCGTAGAACCTCATGTACCTTACCCTACCTTTCTTTCTTCCTTTCTCCATCTCCTTCCTCCTCCCTCCTTCTCCAACACCCTCATCCACCACAACCACCGCCACCTGCACTACCACCCTTGTTGTGCCACCACCACCACTCCAACCCTTTTAGCCTAGAGGGTCCCCCACCACAACAGCCATCATATCACCCTCTCTCTTCTAGAATTAAAAGACCTACCTTCTCTAAAGCACCACTTCCACCACTATCGCCACCGTCACTAATACCACCTAGCTACCACCATTACTAGGTTGTGTCGTAAATCTTCCTAGCCCTTAAGTATAATTTATTCAATGTAATCATTATTCTAACTTTATTGTTATTATTATTACTATTATTATTATTATTATTATCATTATCATTATTATTATTATTATTATCATTTAAGTTATTATCATTATTATTGCTAACATTTTTAATAATATCTTGTCATTGATTAACATAACTACCTAAACCTATTTTGGCTAATAATAGCATGATTAACCATTTTAAGGATAATATCCTCATTTTTACTACTAAAGCTACTATTATTAAGATTATCCCTAATACTAGGTTATAATAGAAGTGAGTAGAAAATATTGAAAATGTTAATAATAAGGGAAGTTAACCCTATTATTTCCGCTCTTATAGGTGAACCCATGTGTGAACACTAAGGAGGCATAGGAGTGTGCACTAAGCCCGGTGTCCTTTTAGGTAAGGATGTAGTTAAGGCCTAATATGTGTAGTATGTGCATTGTTTGTTATGTGTTATATGTAATGATATATTTCTGTGCATTATGTGATTATGACTATGTATTTGTACCATAGCACGGAGCTAAGTTAAGTGTATGTGTTTTCATTGTGGCATATGTAAAATGATAATGTCTCCTATGCTTTACAGTGCTTATGTGATATGGCCCTTTACGACATGCATGCTAGGAGGTTTTAAAAGATATGGTGTGGGGATGAAAAGACTGAAAGGGTAAAGGAAGTGTGTTGATAGAGGGAAGTGATAATAACCTAAGTATCTCATGACTTACAGGTGGACAAATAAAAGGATAATATAAATAAAATAAGAGATTGAAATGAATCTTGCATGGGGATTCTAGGATTTGCTTGGGATGGATAGTCTTTGCATGGGGATGGTCCTTACAAGGAAAAAGTTGACTTGAGGCTAAAGTAAGGTGATAGAAGCGTTGTTAAGGTTATTGGAGTCCGTAGGTAAAAAATAGTACAGTGTATGGGGGGACTTAGCTAGGATTGAGGAGGAAAACCCTAAGTAAAGTAGATTGTGGAAGGGATAAAATTGGAAAGGATTGGAGTATTAGGTGAGAGTGGATGGATGTCACATGGTGAATGAAGGTGCTTCATGTGGAAGAGCGAGACGTAAGTGAGAGTGACGTAGGGACATCATATGAGGAAAGAGATGTGCTAGGGTTTGGGATGGCCAACTAGAGTTTTGTGGCCACATGTGCAAAATGGGAAGTAAAGTGGGATGCTTGGGGATGGTTTGAGTGAGGTGATGAGTTGGGGACAAATAAAACGTGGGTTGTGTGAGATAGAGTAAGGTTAGGCTTCATAGGCCAAATTAGGGTTTCCTAAGGGAAAACCCTTGAGGGCAATTGTAATACCCCAAAAATTTCGAAAACCTATATTTTAAATAATGACTTTTATTTGGAATAGAATTGCTTTTAGATTATTTATTTTAATTATTTTATGGATTTTAGAGTATGTAAATTTGGATAAAATTATTTAAGAAATTAAAAATAAATATTTTGCTATTTATCATATTATTTTATTTAAATAATTTTCCAAACTAATATTTTACCAACTTTATCCTTTTTAAACTAAAATATTAGATTATAATAAATTAAATTATTAAATTAAATAATTTACCTTGAATATCATATTTTATGATTTTATAAATTCAATTAAATTATTTTTCCTATTTTTCCATTGACCTTTTTGCCCTTTTTCCCTCTTTCTTCTTTTCTTTTTTCTTTTTCCTTCCTCCCTCGGGCTGCCTCGCCAGGCCAGCCCTCTCCCCGCGCATTGGGCCTTCGGCCCGTCTCTCCCGCCTCACCCCTTCTCTCCCTCACGCACCGTCCAGCCCGTCCCTCCAGCCCGCGCCTCCTTTTTCCCCCTGGACCGGCCGGCTGCCTATTTTCTTTTCCAGCGCCGGTCCACGTCCCTTTCTTCTTCTCCTTTCTTCCTCCTCCGACGCCCGACTCTTCTGCCATTGTCGAGCGTCGACTGCCACCTGCAACCTGGCCACAACCTACCTCCCTCTCCCTCTCTCTCTTCCCCCGTCGTTTTCTTTCTTTTTTGAGCCAAACCGGCCCTAGACCACAGCCCCGCATGCCTCTCCCCTTTCCTTCTTCTTCCCCTCCTTTCTACCTGCCAACCGACAGCCCTGCCACCACTACAGCACCGCCGGCCAGCCCTGCCCCCTCTCTTCTCCCTCTTCTTTTCTTCGGCTCCCAAGCCCTTCATTCCCACATTTTTCGAGCCTAATATCCCTCCCCCGAGCTCTCCCTTCTCACCTTCCTTCTTCCCCATCCTTTTTTGTTTTTTTTCTTCTCACCGCCGCCCGCCACCGCTCGAACCACCAAGCCCAGCCCTGCGCCGCCTTCTGCCACCGTCTACTACCACCCTGCACCACCACGCCGACCCTCGAGCCCTACACTCCCTCCCTTCTCGACCCTTTCTCTTTTCCTCCCCAGTTTTTCCCCTTACCGTCAAGCCACCTGCAACCGCCTCTACCGCCGCCGTCCGGCCACCTCTGCCGCCACCCAACCCACCTTTCGACACCCTGCAACCCCCTCTACAACCGCCATCCATTAGTTGGCCGAAACCAACCCTTGCACCCCTCCATTTTTTCCTCCACTTTTCCTTCCTTCTCAGCCCTTCCACCTCGACCCACTTCAGCAGCCACCTTCGCCGCCTTGCCGCCGCCGTCTCCGCCGCCCTATGCCGCCGTGAAACCACCCTTAGCCTCCACCTACACCCCCTCTTCACTTCTGCACCATTCACTTGCCTTAGAACCTCCCCTAACCACCTTCTTTTCTAGCCTAAAGACCCTAACCCGAAAATGGTTTATTTTTCTCCCTTCCCCCCCTTCGAACCCTTTTCTCCCCATAATTTTGCATGAGACTCACGCTGTTCATGCAGCGTGAGCTCCCCTTCATTTTAAAAATTGTTTGGATAATTTTTAAGGTATAATGGTATTTTATGTTAAGTGTTTTATTAATTAAAATTATAAAGTTTTATACTTGGATTCTTATTTCTAACATAAATATGATGGATATTATTTTTAGGTGTTGAGTTGCTAATTATGCTTGGTAAGATTGATATTTTGTGGGATTAAGGTAACCGTTAATCCTCCATTAAATATATAGAAAAACGCATGCTAGCACATTTAGGGTTTAGTATGATATTATGCATGTTTTGTATGCTTAGCATGATATGTTTATGGTTTCTTATATTGTTTGTTAAAAAGAAATAGCATGATAACTTTTGTGCCATATGTAGGTATGTTAATTAAGGAAGGAGTTGGAATATGGATAGAAATGTTAAATACCTGTTTATGATGTACCATGTTGTTAATGCATGAATGATGTTATTGTTTAAGGGTATTTTAGTAATTATGCTTATGAGGTATATAAATCAATGTGTGTAGTTGCTAATGAGTATTATGTTGAAAAATGACAAGTTGGTGGACTTAGATGATAAAAATGAAGTATTAATATCATTATTTTATGTAGTGTTAGTAAATTCATAAAAATGGTGAATAAAGGGGTTGAGTGGAAATTTTATAAGTGGAAAGGGTATTTCGGTAATTTTTGAGATAAAAGAATAATATGGAAATTTTATGATTAAATGGTCAAATGATAATTTACAAGTAAAGGATAAAATTGTAAGTTGTGAGAAAGAAGGGTAAAATGGTAATTTTGGAAGTGGGGGTAAAATAGTAATTTTGGATGAAGGAGGGCACTATGGTAATTTTGGAGGTAAAGGGGCAAAATCGTAATTTCATAAGTAAAGGGTAAGATGGTAAATTTTATAAGTGAATGGTGAAGTGGTAATTTATAAGTAAAGGGGTAATATGGTAATTTGGAAAAGAAGGGCAAAATGGTAATTATGTAAGGAAAGATAAAGATGGTAATCTTGGATGTGAAGGGGTAAAATAGTAATTTGTAAAGTAAAAGATGTAAGGTGGTAATTTTCATAAATAAAAGGATATTATGGTAAAATTGGATGTAAGGGGTAAAATGGTAATTTTGTAAATAAAAGGATATTATGGTAAACTTGGGAGTAAGGGGTAACGTGGTAATTATGATAACGACCAAAGGTAATTTTATGATTGTAGAAGGGCAATTGGATAAGTATGATGCTATAGAAGGGTAATTTGGTAAATTAACCAATTAAAGGGCATTATGGTAATTTTAAATATGGAGATGGGTAAAATTGGTAATTGTAATTATGAAGAGGGGTAAATTAATTATGAGGAAGGTTAATTTGGAATTTATGATAATTGAAAAGGGTAATGGCAATTAAAATAATAGAGAGGGGTAAAATGGTAATTATGATAAAGGAGAAGGGCAATTTGGTAATTTGTTCAACTAAAGGGGCAATTTGGTAATTTAGCCAATTATGGAATAAACTGATAATTATTTAACCAACTAAAGGGGCAAAATAGTAATCATGATAATGAAGGAGGGTAATTTAGTAATTTATCCAACTCAAGGGCAGTTTTGTAATTATAACAAAGGAGAAGGGCGATTTGGTAATATAACCAACCAAAAGGGAAATATGATAAGTGTAGTCATTATGAGGGGTGAATGGTGATCTAAAAAGTGTAGGAGACAATTTGGTAATCTAAAGTGGACAAGGGGTAATTTGGTAATTATGCAACCTTAAAGGTAATGTGGTAATTTATCAAGTAAGGAACGGATACTTAACAATTATATAAGTAAAGGGTAAATGAGTGGTTTGTACCTGACATGTCTTCGAGATTGTGGAACATTATAATATGATTAAATAATGCTGATTAGCCAAGTAAGAGTACTTGATAATTAGGATGGCCTTAATGGTTTCTCTGTGATATTCTGGATAATCATCTGAATAAGAAACGATTAATGATATCAGAACGATTGAAAGTGAATAAGTATTGGATTGTCGTGCTTTATGTGATCACCTTAATTAAGACACTATTACTTAAAGTGAAAGACCTCAAGATCGGAAATGGTGACTCCTTAGAGGTCGCTACCCTAAGGACGTGGTTTAGTCCACGATTATTCTGGTATTTGCCGGTGTGCCTTTGTGCCCCAGCCAGGCCCTATATCTTACTCTTTCTAGCTCTACGGACTTAGTTAGGGGGTATGCATACTTATGGATTAGGTGTCCTTGTCGGTAGGGTACTGAGTTAGCTTTATGCACCAGTACGACCAGGGTACCTTTGCGTCCTTGGGTTCATGGTTGAAGGGTACTAAGTCGCTGATATGCACCGGTACGACCGGTGTACCTTTGCGTCCCGGGTTAGTGATCTCCCAATCGAGGCAAATAAATATGATTGATGTGCTGATTAAATAAAGGAAAGATACTATTATTGAAAGTGGAATATTAATGAGCCGGGCCCAGATGATTATGATATTGAGTACCGGTCCACCGGTTATAATAGTGGTCCAGGAGCGTGTTGCCCTGGTATGTGATATTGAGTACCAGTCCACCGGATATAATAGTGGTCTAGGAGCGTGTTGCCCTGGTATGTGATTATGAGTACCGGTCCACCGGTTATAATAGTGGCGAGGAGCCTTGTGCCCTGGATGATGATTACATATATATTCCGGTCCACCGGCAATAATAGTGGGGGTCCCGAGCTCAATAAAATCGGTTATGTATGTGAATAAGATTATGGAAAAATACTAATCACTTATAGTGGAACACCATGTGAGTCGGGGCCAGACCGGTCCACCGGCAAATAATAGTGGTCAGGTGCGTTCTGCCCTGTGTGTTTATCTTCCGGTCCACCGGCAATAATAGTGGTCAGAGGCGTTCTGCCCTGAGTGTATACCTTCCGGTCCACCGGCTATAATAGTGGGGTTCTCGTACTCACATGGATATAAAATATGATATTGATGGATTAATGACGGAATAATGGCTTAAGGCCCAAAGTATCGATCGTGAATTATAACTTGTGTTACGTGTTATTATTATGTATGCACCTCTCATTATTTATGTGCGTGACTTGCATTTTGTGCCGTATGCAGGCCTGTCTTTAAGTGTGGTATTAAAGGGTTACTCAGTACCGTAGTACTGAAGGGATTCCCTTTATGGGGGCCCCTGCCTATTCAATGGGTTGTGCCCTTGCAGGTATTTTCAGGTGCTACTCAAGTGGGTTACGGGAAGGAGAGTAAGGAATTTTCCGGTATCATGGCTTTTTCTCTTTCTCATCTAAATTCTTGGTTTTAAATGTTAACGTTGTTAAAGTAGCCACCATTGGTGGATTTTATTCCTAAAAACGATTTGATGCGCTACTCTGATTTAAATATGTTGAAGTTCTTGCAATTTACTCTGATTATGCATGATGAATGTCTTTCGATTTGTATTTTATTTTCTTAGCCTTATCACTTGGTACTGGAACGGTATGAGTGAACCGGTCTGGTACTAAGTGTGGCGGTAATATTCCCAAAGTTCACGTTTTGTTTATCTGCTTCCGCAATTATCTTTTAATAAAACAAAATTTTTCAGTAGTGAATTTTGGGGGTGTTACAGCAATAGTGAGTTAACTCAGAAATATGTGAAAGTGGGCCTCGACCCATGCATATAGTAGTTGGGTATTTATAGTAATCAAGGAAATGGGGGTTGTGTGAGTGGGTATTCCAAAAGACATGTATGTCTAGGGTGAAAGTATCTAATGAATAAGACATAGACAAGACACTAACCATTTAAAGTGGAATATTATTCAGCAGGGTCCAAACCGATCCACTGACATAATAGTAGCCAGGAGCACTATACCCTAGAGACTGATCCACCAGCGAATAATAGTGGTTAGGAGCATTTTCCCTTATATGTTTCCGATCCACCGGCTATAATAGTGGGGTTCTCATACTTGCATGGACTTATAAAGAGCATGGTGTGAAATGGAAATATTGACTTGTGATCTAATGTGGACCGAACTATTCTCATTTCTTCTTCTGTTTTATTGTTTTCTATTATTCTATCTCCTAAGGGGCTTTGACTATGTAACCATTTCCTATTTGTAATGACTTTTAACCACGTAATCTTATTTTATATTTATAAATATTTTAAATTTCTATGGTTCTCCATTTTAAGTGTGTTAATTTTTTGTGAAATTATTTTTAGCCTTGTTGTTGGTGCGAGACTAGTTATGGGCTAGGCTTGTGTTGATAATGGTGGTAACACCCCTGTACTTGTGTATGTTTTAATTAAATAAAAATTTTCAACTATGATTTTTGGGGTGTTACACTTAGCTATTGTCAGCTTGTGCTGTAAGGTGTTGGGTTAAGTCCCACAACGAGTGCAAACCTCGTGTTTAGTTACCAATGTTGAGTTTGGAACCCTAAACAAGCTATCAATGATAAGTCGAATGAAGGTGAGGAGGAAATCAAGTCATCATGCCCCTTATGCCTTAGGTGGCACACATGCTATAATTGATAGGATAAAGGGTAGTGATCCCACGAGGGTGAGCTAACCCCAAAAACCCATACTCAATTTGGATTGCATGCTGTAAATTACCTATTTGAAGCTAGAATAACTAGTAATTGTTGGTCAGCCATAAGAGATTAATTCGTTCCTAATCCATATACACACATCCCATCACTCTATGAGAGCTGACCATGCCCAAATTCATTACCTTAACCTGAAGTAGGGGGATGTCAAAGGTAGGGCTAGTGACTCAAGTGATTTTGTAATAAGTTAGCTATACTAGAAGGTACCTCCTTTTCAAGGAGATAATGTGTGTTGGGTATTTTGGTTTGACATTACTTCACACCCAAAAAAAGCTAGCGACGTCTAAATTCAACATAGAGATGGACATATTCTTTTGTTTCTCAATGATGAAGTAAGACCAAGCTCATGGGCCTATTATCCTAGGTTAGAACGGATTGATAGGATCTCCTTTTTTCCCTCCAGTGTCACCATATGGGAGAAGAAAAGGAAATAAATGGAGGGATGGGGTTTCTCTCTCTTTAGCATAGTAGGCCTCCCACTAGGGGCCTAGATGATGGGATATTAGCTCAGCAGTAGAGTGTACACCTGATAATTGCATCGTTGTGCCTAGGCTATAAGGACTCTCAAGGCAAGGATAGTTCAATGTGCCCATCCGCGCCTAACTTTGAGATATGGATCATCTAAGGTACATTAGCATGGTGTACTCCACCTGTTTGAATCAGGGTTTGAAACCAAACTTCTCCTAGGAAGATAGATGGGGCGATTTAGGTGAGATCTAATGTAGATCTAAATTTTGATTCACTCATGGGATCTGGGAGGAATACTATGGATCCTCTCTTCTCAAGAATCCATACATCCTTTATCAGTGTATGGACAGCTTCTCCTAAGCACAGGTTTAGCTTTCGGCTTAATGGGGAAAAATGGAGCACGTAACTAAGCAGCTTCACAAACCAAGAACTATGAGATCGTCTCTTTCATTTTGGGGTGACAAAAGGATCATACCATTCTAGCCTTTTTCTAGTGCTTTCCTAGAGTTCTAGAGAAATTTTCAATCAATAGGATTTCCCTAATTCTCCCTTCCCAAAAGGAAGAATTTGAAATTATTTTTCCTTTCTATAGGGAATAGGAGAATTGATCTAGCCATAAAAATAATTCTTGGTAAAAATAAATCACTTCTTGGTCTTCAACCTTCTCAGTCACTATGAATGCCCCTCGATCAATGCAATGGGATGTGTCTATTTATCTGTCTCTTGACTCAAAATGGGAGTAGTTTTGGAAAAGGATCTTAGATTGTCTAGCATTAGGCCTGGAGGGTCTCTTAGCATCTTTTTTTTCTCATCGGAGTTCTTTCACAAAGACTTTCCATAATAATAAGGAAGAAGGGGCGAACAAGCACACTTGGATAGCATAGTAAAATGGAGGATTGTATGTTGTGTTCTGGAAGGATGAATCACTCCCAAAAAGGAATCTATTGATTCTCTCCAAATTTTTTAGATTGTAGATGCGATGATTTATTTCACAGGTGAGGTCTTTGGTTCAATTCTAGGATGGCCCGATTACGTAAGGAAAAAGAATAGAAGAAGCATTTGATTCCTTCATGCATGCTCAACTTGGCTTGGGGGATATAGCTCGATAAAGCTCCGCTCTTACAATTAGGTAATTGTAATTATAGGTTGGATGTCCAATTATCCAAGCACTAATGATATTATCATGTACCTAAACTGTTGGCTAACTTTTTCTAACTAATGGGGAATAAGACCAAAACATGACACTAAAAGACTCTACCAAGATAAAAATGGGTTATCAAGAACATAGAGGAGGTAGGATGGGTAGTTGGTCAGATCTAGTATGGATTGTACATGGATAGTAGTTGGAGTTGGCGGCTCTCCTTAGGGTTCCTTCATCTAGGATACCTAGGGAAGAGGATCAAGTTGGCCCTTGTGAACAGCTTCATGTACTATCTCCCTTCAACCCTTTATGTGAAATGTGGCAAAAGGAAGGAAAATCCATGGACTAACCCCATTGTCTCCACCCCATAGGAGCTACAAGATCACCCCAACGATGCTTTTGGCAACCAAGGGTAAATGGAAAGCATTAGCTATCCATTCTCAGGTTGGGAAATAAGGGTCAGAGAAAGGCAATCACTCATTCTTAAAAAAAGCATTCTGAAGACCAATGAGTCGGGATACAAAAAAGGAGAGACATTTTCTATTCCTAGTTCTCCTATAGTTGGATCCTCCGAAACAAAAAAAAATCCTTAGTTAGAATTGGATTCCAACTTAGCACCTTTTGAGATATTGAGAAGAATTGCTCTTTTGAGAGAACAGAACAATTAAAGTTACAAGCTGTGTTTAGGGGGAGTTATTGTCTATCGTTAGCCTCTATGGTAGAATAAGTTAGGGACTAGAGAGATGGTTTTTACCCTATAATGGATATCTATGGTTTGAGTCCTCTTATCTCCAACTTGTGAACATAAATTATATAAAGCTATATGATAGCACCCAATTTTTTCGATTTGACAGTTTGATCTATGATTTATCATTCATGGAAGTTTGATTAGATACTTCCTTTTAGCTTAGCAACCCTTCAAATGGCATAGCCTAAAAGTCAAGTAGTAAATTTAAGGGCATGGTTCAAACATGAAAGACTTATAGTGGACATGTAGGCACCAAGAGACAAGGAAGGGCATAGTAAGTGACCAAATGCTTTAGAGAGTTGAAAATAAGAATAGATCCAAAGATTCCTCAATAAGTCAACCTTTCAAACTACTACTGAATCCATGGGCTCGTAAGGGATAACCTAGCAAATTGAAAAATCTTAGTAGCTAGAGGAAAAGAAAGTAAAAGCAATACCCATAGTAGGGGCGAGAGAAATGGGAGCAGCCTAATTAGTGAAAACAAGGTTATAAGAATGCAATACAAGAATCATGATACTAGGCAAAGCAGTGTAGTGTTATACCCTAGATAGCTAGAGTCCAACAGTTGAAAGCATCACTAGCTTACACTCTAACTCGAGTAGTACCATCAGTAAGGACCACCTTACATGGCTAAATACTCCTAGGTAAGTGATAGCAAAGTAGTACCATCAGGAAAGGATAAAAAGAACACCCAACGAGGAGTGAAATAGAACATGCAACCGTAAGCTCCCAAGTTAAGGGAGGAATATCTCAAACTCTGACTACGTTCTTGTTGAAGAGTAAGCCAATGACTTGTAGGTAGTGGCTTAGTTAAGGAAACCCACCATAATCATAGCGAAAGTGAGTCTTCAGAAGGTAATTCTTACTGCTTATGGACCCAAACCTAGGTGACCTATCTATGACTAGGATGAAGCTTGGGTGAAACAAAGTAGAGGTCCAAACTAACTAATGTTGAATAATTAGCGGATAAGTTGAGTTTAGGGATGAAATGCCACTCAAGCCAAGAGCTAGCCAGTTCTCCCCAAAATGCATTGAGGCAGAGTAGTTGACTTGACATTTAGAGGTAAAGCAATATTTTGGTGCGAGATGTAAGAGTGGTACCAAATCGAGGAAAACTCTTAATACTAGATGTGACCTCCAAATAAAAGGGGTCAAAGTCAACTAGTGAGATGATGAGGGATAAGCTTCATCGTCGAGAGGCAAACAACCCAAATCACCATCTAAGGCCCCAAAATAACCGCTCAATGATAAAGGAGGTAGGGCTGTAGAGATAGCCATGAGGTTTTCCTATAAGTAGCGACTCTTAAAAAAATGCATAATAGCTAGCTGATCCAATGCTCTTGTACTAAAAATTAACGGTGTTAAATGATATACCAAAGCTATGGGATGCTAAAATGACTTGGTAGGGGAACATTTTGCCTTAGATGGAAGCCTTAGTGCGAGCTATAGTGGATGAAATGGAAGGAGGAATGTTGGCTTGAGTAACACAAACCTAAGGACTCCTCTACATGGTTCATCCATGGAGGGTGAGTCAGGACCTAAGATTCAGCCAAAAGCCATAGTCAATGGCTAACAAGTGAAAATTCTTGTACCACCCCTCATTGGTCCCAAGGGACAAAGGAGGCTAGGTTAGCCAAAAGGTGGTTATTGGCTCAAAGATGCAAGGTGAGCCTTATTATTTAGGGTAAGAAGGGGTAATGAAAATACCGTGAGCCAATGTTCGAGTACCAGGCGCAACAGCGCTAAAGTAACCTATGCCATACTTCTTGAAAATTCTCGAATGATCTTCAACAAAAGGGTACCTATACCTAAAATTAACACAGGTGGATAGGTAGAGAATACCTATATAATACCCAAAAATTTTAAAGCCTAGAAATTAATAATTAATTCTTATTTAGGATAATTTAATTTTTTTTAATTAAGTAATTTAAATATTTTATGGACTTTTAGGTTCATAAAAAGATAGATATGATTATTTAATAAGTTAAAATAAATATTTTATCACACTCATTTTATTTAAATGATTTTTTGAACCTTTATTTTACTCAAATTACCCTTTTAAATTAATATCTTAAATTTTGAAATAATTAATTTTTTAAACTAATTTAACTAGCTAAATAATTAAATACCCTTACTCCAAATATTATTTTCTTTATTTTTTCCTTTTTCCTTTTTCTTATTTTATTTCTTTTTTCCTTTTCTTCTTTTCTCCTTCCTTTGGGCCACCCAACCTACCCTTTTCTCTTCCCCTCCCCATTGGTCCCTTCCTTTTCTTCTCTTCTCCCTATGTTGCCCGCCTCCCTTCTCCTTTTCTTTTTCTTTCCTTTTCCCCTGGTTGGGCCAACCCAACCCTCCTTTTTTCCACTCTCCCTCACATGCACAGACATGCCTTCTTTCCCTTCCTCACCCAACTAGCCTACCAGCCCACCTTATGCTTCCATCTTCCTTCTTTCTCCCCCGTACGTCGATGAAGCCATGCCTACCTATAACTCGCATGTTTATCATTGCAACCTGCCCTCTCCCTCTCTCCCCCATCCCTATTCCTTCCGTTTTTATCTAAAAACAGCCCATTCACATGCCCTTTCCTTTCTCTTTTCTCCCTTCCTTTTCTCTACCACCCTATACTCAACCCCATGCATCCTTCACCACTAAATTTAGCTATGCCTACCTTCTTTCCATCTCCCTTTTCTTTTCCTTATCTCCTCCTTCTTTGGCTATTTTTAATCTCCCTTAAGATCCTTCATCCCCCTATAGAACTCCCTCTCTTTTTTCTTTCATTCCTTCTTTTCTCATTGCTTATTTTTTTCTCTGCCACCCTCAACAATAGCTTCTCCAACCCAATTCACCACCACAGCCATCCCATGGCACCCCTTGATACTTCCCTACATCACCCAGTAACCACGCCTCACCCCTACAGCCACCCTTCCCCCTCCTTTCTCTTTTCTTTCCCCTTCTCGGGCTCCACCCCGCACCATAACCTTGCATAGGCCATTCCATTCTTTTACTGCTATTATAGCCACACATAACCTCCTTAGCATCTCCTCTACCACCCCCTTCCTCCCCTTAGCCATTCCCCTACAAACGCCTCCCTTCTTCTCTTCTTTTCCTTTCCTTCTTCTTCTCCATACTTTTACCCCATCTTCCCAACACTACAGTTGTCATCCCTACCACCTTGAGCTACTAATCACCACCTACACCCCTATTCCTTCCCTTTACCCAGCTACCACCCTCACTCCCCTCAACAATCCCTCAACCCAACCCCCAAAACCCTTGCCCTAACCAACCCTCTACCTTCTCTTAACTCCCCCTTTTTGACCCTTAATTCCCCTCAACCTATGAATGCAGATCATGCTACCATGCATCTCATGCTGCATTGTAGGGTAAGTCTACTACATCTAACTGAGCATGTTTTATTAATTTTGGAGGTATAAAAACAGTTAGTATTAGCATATATTAATTAAGCTTTTGATAAAAGATTTATTCTTTTAATTTTATACTTCTAATATGCTAATTTTTTACATTATTTTTAGGTATTAATCTTTACTAATCAAAGCAGACCTTTAATTGGGGTATAGGTAATTTTTAATTATTGTTGGAAATAAGGTAACCATTATACCCTACTAAAATGTGTGGATATACATATGCTAGCACATGAGGACTTTGAAATATGTTTATGTGCATATTATATGATGTTAAGTATATTATGATTTGTGGCATACTTGGTTACTGAAATGAAAGCATGTTAATTTATGTATCATGTGTAGAAATGATAGTTAAGGAAGGAGCCTTATTATTCATGATAATGTCAAATTCATGTATATAACATAATAAGCTACTATAGCCATTTGTAGCATAGGTAATGTTAATTGAGCCCTAGGGGCATTTTTTACTTGTATAAAAGGAGTGGCCTAAATAAGTATGTGTGGTAGGTGATAATGGTGATTAACAATAAATAATAATAAATGGTAGTGTTAGATGATGTATATAGACCATGGTTGCTAATATTTTATGTGGTAAGGGTAACTTGGTAAGTAAGGAGGAAATTTTAGTAATTTTGCATGAAGAATGAATTGGTAATTCATACAAATAAAAGGGGTAATATGATTATTAATAAGTAAGGAGGAAATTTTAGTAATTTTGCATGGAAAAGGGTAACTTGGTAATTTTGTGAGTAAAAGGGGTAAAATGGTAAAATAATTAGTAAAAGGGGTATTTTAGTGATTCAACGATAAGAAGGGAAATTTGGTAATTTTAATAAGTATGAAGGGAAATTTGGTAACTTGGTAATGTAGTAAATATAAAGGAAAATTTGGTAATGTAACTAACTAAAAGGGTAGCTTGATAATTTTATTAAATATGAAGGGAAATTTGGTAAATTAACAAAACAAAAGGGTAATTTAGTAACTTAACAAGTATGAGGGGAAAAGTTAGTAATTTAATAAATATGGAGGGAAAATTGGTAGTTTAATAAATACAAAGGGTATTTTGGTAAGTACACAAGCATGAAGGGCAATATGGTAATTTGCTAAGTAAAAAAGGATAACTTAGTAACTTTATAAACAAGAGGGTTATTTCAGTAATTTTTCAAGTATGAAGGGGTTAATCAATAAATTACAAATAACATGTCAATGAATTAAATAAGCCTCTATAATAAGATATAAGTAATATTAAATACCAAGATAAGGGTATTCAGTAAATCGGTGAATATCACTAGGGTATGGCATGACATAAGGTTGAATGGATAATTAAGTGTGAAATATGATGTTTATCTTATATTCATATAAGAGGTGCCTTAATCATTAATTATGCATGAAAATGTGTGTTGGATGTGATATAAGTACATGTTAGGGTTTAAGTATTCCATGATCCTTTGATGTAGACTACCCGATTCTATGACTATACTATGAATATGATATGATAACTATTCATGGCATATGAATTAGTGGAAATGAATTCTAAAATGGAAATGGATGATAAAAGGATATCTTTAGTGGTTTATTTAAGTTAAAATGGATAACCATATGAATAAAGATTACTTTTTTGTAACATAAAAAATGGAAACAATTAAGTATGTAGTTGTTGTGTTTCTCATGGTCACCTTAAGTAAAATAGTAAAAATTAAAGTGGAAGACCTCAAGATTGGAAATAGTAGCTCTTTAGGGGTCGCTACTCTAAATATATGGTTTACCTCACAATTGTTATGGTATTTGCTGGCGTGCCTTAGTGCCATAGTTAGGCCCTACATCTTACTCTATTTAGCTCTACGAACCTATTCAGAGCGTATGTATACTTATGGATTACGTGTTCTTGTTGGTAGTGTACTACATGTCTTCATGCACTAGTGTGACCAAGGTACCTTTGCATCCCTAGGTTGATGTTTAGAGGGTACTATATCACTTGTATGCACCTTTATGATAGGCATACCTTTATGTTTTTAGGTTCGTGATCTCCCCCTGAAGTTAATTAAATAGACTTGTTGTGTTAATTAAATGGAAGAAAATAATCATGTAAAGTAAATGATTATTGAGCCAGGCTCAGATGGATTATATTATGTGTATCATTCCACGGTTATAATAGTATTCAGGAGCATTTTTCCTTGGAAGATATATATATATGTGTGTGTGTGTGTGTGTGTGTGTGTGTGTGTGTGTGTATCAGTCCATCGGTTATAATAGTGGCAGGTGCATGTTGACCTAGAGTGTATTCTGGTCCACTGATTGTAATAGTGGGGGATCTCGAGCTCAATAAACTAAACCTCGAATGATAATGAATTATGAGAAAGATATTAATCACTTATAGTAGAATAATATATGAGTCAAGGCCAGACCAATCAACAGACAAAAATAATGGTTAGGAGAAATTTTCCCTCAAGATTGGTCCACCGACGTATAATAGTTTTTAGGTGTGTTTTTTCCCTAGAGTGTTCTCCATTCCACCAACTATAATAGTAGGGTTCTCGTACTCACATGGATATAATTCAAGAGATGATCTTGAGTAATGTTTAAATAATAACTTAAGACTAAAAGTGTTGCTTTCATCCTTATGATCTATTGATATGATATAAGTATGGCCTTAGTGCCTATCACTCTTGATAAGTGCTAGAGGTGTTAAGCAAATGGACTTTTTGTTGTATAAATCTTATTTTTTGATGTGTGTAATTGCTCTTATGTGGCTATGATTATTTATATGTTTGTGTATGATATTATCTTTACTTTTGTTTAATTATGATATATTGTGTGCGGGCTCTACCTTTCAATTTAGTATAAAAGGGTTACTTTGTACCATAGTACTGAAGGGTTCTATTTATAGGCCTCTACTTATTCAATGGGCAATGTCCCTTACAAGTTAGTTGCAAATGCTAATTAAGCTGGTGTTAGGTACAAGCATACAGATTGTTTGAGAAACATTTTAGGGTTTCTCTTTAAAACATTACTATTTCGTTATGAAAATATTTTACTCTTGTAACCACTAATAGTAATTTTTTATCTTTTGTAACATCTTTAACACACTACTCTGAATTAAATGAAAGTTTGAAATTGTGTAAATTGTATTATGTTCCTTTTTTATCCTTAGTGCTTGGTACTAAAATGATAGGACAAAACTAGCCTTGTGATAAGTATGGTGGTAATATGCTTGAAATTTATGGTTATTGATTATGCTAATTTTTAAATAAAATAAATTTTTTTGATAGTAAATTTTAAGAATTTTACAGCTTAGAAGCGCGATATAACTCTCCCTATGGAACTTGGCAAAATAGCTCTGTAACTTTAGGAGAAAGGGTGCCTCCTCACAAAGGGGATCGAAGTGACCAGGCTTAGGAGACTATTTACCAAAAATAGAGGTCTCTATAAAGTTATAAGACCATGTGTGGGCGTTGATGCATGCCCAGTCACCTGATGAATGGGGAGGTGGTGACTAAAGCCCTAGTGAATAGCAGTTGTAACTATACTGGTACTAAGGTAGCAAAATTCCTTGTTAGGTAAGTTCCAACCTGCAAAAATGGTGTAACGATCTAGGCACTATCTCAAAGAGAGGCTTGATGAAATAGACATGTCTATGAATATGTAAACTACCTGCACTTGGGTAGAAAGACCCTATAAAGCTTCACTATTTCCTTAGATTGACTTTGGGCCTTTCCTACATAGCTTAGGTGTAAGGGAAAGAAGGCCCCCTTCTGGGGGCCCAAGCCATCACTAGGATACCACTTTAGAAGAGCTAGAATTCTAACCTTGTGTCAAGACTTACAGGATAAGGGAAAATCTTAGGTAGATAGTTTCTATGGGGAATAAGCCTCCTAAAAGGTAATAAAGGCATGTAAAGGTTTCCTCGGGCCAGACGAGATTGGCCCTCGACTGTAATGGCAGAAGGGAGATTAACTGCAAAACCCACCCATCAAACAAGGAAAAAATTTGACCTTAGTGATCCAATGATGCTGAGTGGAAGGGTCGTCGTTCAATGAATAAAAGTTACTCTACAAATAACAAGATGATATTCCCCAAGAGTTCACATCAACTGGAAGGTTTGGCACCTTGATTTCAGCTCTTTGCCATCTAGGGTTGTAGTATGTTCCAAGGATTGGGTTGTTTTCCCATTAAAGAAGTACGTGAGATTGGTTTAGAACATCATGAGACAATTTGCTCCATATCTGATGTGGGGGTTAGAGTATTGAGAGGACCTTTCCTTAGTACAAGAGGTATATGAAGGACTCATCTCTAGGGTGCCAATTATCATGCCCATGTTAAACACTAGGTAGCTAAGTGTGGAGCAGATAACTACTAAAAGCATCTAAGTAGTAAGCCCACACCAAGATGAGTGCTCTCCTATTTCGACTTCCCTAGAGTCTTTGGTAGCACAACCGAGATAGCTATAGGTTCATTGCCCCTATAGGGATGGAGTGATAGAAGTTTTGAGAATTCAATAAAATGTCACACTGAGACGAGCCATTTATCATCATGATAGGTTTCAAGTGGAAGTGTAATAATGTATACAGCTGAGGCATCCTAATAAACCTATAGAATTGAACCTTGTTCCTACATGACTTGATCCATTTGAGCAGGTACTCGCCATCAATTTTCATTACTCAACTCTTTGACAACATTAAAAAAATAAAAGTCCTACCCTCCTTCTCTATCTATCTAAAGGATAGAAGGGTAGAGGTCTTTGGTGTCCCCTCCAATTAAGAGTCGAGGCCTCACAATCCTTATCTAATATGCTTTTATCTCATGTCTTTCTTAGTTTGTGGTTCAATATTATGGTGTCCTAGGCATAGAGGAACCACACAAATCAATCATGAACTTGTTGGTTAAACTCTACTATGGTGAAAATACTATAGGGAGGTCCTTTGAAAAAATAACCCAATGCCAGGATGATAGAAAGCTTAAGACCTCTCATTCTTATTACTTTTTCAAGATGAAAATCAATAAAAAGAAATGTTCATTTTATTAAAAATCCCTTCTCTAGCACTTCACACCTTGGAAAGCACCGAGAGAAATGCAATTCACATCCTCTTAACTAAAAATGAAATGGTCGGGGAAAGGAAAGGACCTTTTTTTTCCAACATACTCCTAGGAACAGATCCGGTGGAGGCAGGGTGGGGCCGCTATGAACCATGGTGTAGAGGTTAGAATCCCTCCTCGCCCACAATCATCCTAAAAGGGAAATCCCTTTCCCTCTGGAGGTAGGAAAATCATGATTGGGTTAGCAGACAAAAAGCTATGGAACTTAGGTGTGGGTCTTTTGTCAAAATAGAATGCACCTTACTCTTTTTTTTTTCTATTATATGTTATCCTTAATGATATAACAATTACATATAGTATGTCAGAGCCATCAGCATACTTTTCTTTTACTCTTTGTAAATATTCCTCATCAAGGCTTGGGTAGAGTAGTAGAGCAAAAAAAATACGTTCCTATCATTAATATGTTTTATGTTTACTCATGGAAATTTTAGCCTCCCTAGAAAACTGATGACTGCATCTTTGATGCAATGCTAGTACTAGTACATTTGAAAATTATTAATTAGCTAGTTGTAAATAGCCCTAGGACTATGGAATAAAGGATTATCCTCGGACCTATACTAAGGTATAGGTGGTGATTCTAAAATATTACGAAATATAATGTGATATGATGAGAAAGAATGTAATAGAAACAAAGAAAAGGAATGGGTTACCTACTCTTAATGATCAAAATAAACCCCTTCATACTCATTCAAAATTCAAAAAAAATCAAATATCCCCAAGTAGGATTCAAACCTACGACTAATCAGTTAACAGCTAACTGCTATACCACTGAGCTACTAAGGAACAACAGTAGATTCAATCTCATAGATTTCAATTCTTGTTCTCAACCTATGAGTAATTTGAGCTCGAAGCTTCCTTCGTAACTCCCAGAACTTATTTGTAGTGGCTCCCTTCCATGAATCATCTCATAGGGAGCCTCAAAGTTTATCTATTTCATTATATTCCATCCATATCCCAAATCCATTCATTTCATCTCCCTTTGGTGTCATTGATATAAGAGATGTTGCTTCTAGTCTATCTATTTTTATATATGGAAAGTTAAAAAAATCATCATATAATAATCCAAAAATTGAAATACAAATGAAAAGGGAGGTTTTTGATGATTTTTCACTCTTTCTAATAGACAATCTAGTATCCTTGCAAAAGAAAAGGGAAGGTTTATGATGATTTTTTAATCTTTTCCTACTTGGTAGTCTAGTATCCTTGTGCATAAAGATAATAAATTCAGTTGTTGTCATTGGACTCTATTATGGATTTTTGACCACATTCTCTATAGGCCCTCTTATCTCTTACTTCTCTAAGCTCATGTTATGCAAGAAGGAGAAGAAGGAACCAAGAATAAGGTATCAACAAGAACTAGTTTTATTATAGGATTACTCATGTTGTTCATATCGATCTATTATACACCTTTGCATCTACAATTAGGTAGACCTCATACAATAAATATCGTAGCTCTACCCTATCATTTGTTTCATTTCTTCTTAAACAATCACAACCACCTTTTTGATTATGGATCTACTACCAAAAATTTAATGCATAATTTGAGCATTAATGTGTATTCTTGAAAAATCTAATTTTTCAAGTATTCAACTATTTCATTTTATCAAGTTCAATGTTAACTAGATTGGTCGACATTTTATATCCTTCAATGCAACAACAAGATATAATTTCTAAAAATTAGTTTTGTTTGTTGGTTAATTGGTCACATTTTATTCATGAAATGGATTGGATTGTTATTAGTCTAGATACGGCAAAATCATTCTATTTGATATAATAAATGCCTTGTGTCAGAATTTAGAAATTCTATAGCTCAAATCTTTAGTAGTCTCTTATTTATTACCTATGTCTATTATTTAGGTAGAATATCATCACCCGTTCTTACTAAGAAACTGAAAAAAAAACTCATAAATGAAATAAGAGAGGGAAGGTGAAGAAGAAATAGATGTAGAAATAGAAACAACTTCTGAAACAAAGTGGACTAAATAGGAATAAGAGAGATTCACAAAAGAAAATGCTTCTCCTTTCCTTTTCGACTATAAACAATGGAATCATCCATTGTGATATATAAACAACAATAGATTTGAACATGCTGTACGAAATGAAATGTCTCAATAATGTTTTAAAACATGGAAAAATAATGGGCAACGAAAAATTTCTTTTACATATCCCCCTTGTTTGTCACTTTTTGGAAAAAATGATAAAAAAGAATGATAACTTTGTATACAATAGAAAAATTAATCTTTAATGAACTAGAGAATTTTGATTGATGGATACATACCAATGAACAAAAAAGGAACAACTTAAGTTATGAATTTACAAATAGAATTAAAGTATTAAACATAAGATCTATTTTTTTGGATTTACTTGAAAAAAACACACTAAATTATGTAATGATAAAATTAAAATTGAATACTTGTCCAACATATATAATCCTTATTTCAAAACTCTTTCAAGCAAATGTGCATTCCTCCCTTTTTTTATTCTTGTGAGCCCTAGGGATGCTTTGGTCATTTAAGTATATTATAATATGTATTCCAATAAGAAATCCTAATATCTCTCAATTATTGTTAAGTATGGAGATTTATGATTTACTGTTTTAGAAATACATGTTTTATTGTTGTTGTTGTTGTTGTTGTTGTTGTTATTGTTATATATCCTAAGGATAGTTTAGTCATTTTAAGTGTATCATGATGATTATTCTTATAAGCATGCTTAATATTTATTATTTATTATTAAGCATGTAAAAATGTGGTTTGATGTTATAGAAATCCATGTTAGGATTTTACATGCAAATTTATTATGTTTATATGTTAAATACTTTAATTATTATATTTTAGCCTTTTCATGACAAGTTAGTAAATAAAATGAAATTAGTATTTAAATGCATGACAATGTAGATATTTTGGCTTTATAGGTATTTTTTGTCATTTTTGACCTAAAGTGCTTAAGTGTGAATAATTAAGCCTATGATAGCCTTAGTGGATTTCTAATGTTAACCTTAGTCTTTTTCATTGATTACGGCTGTCTCAGATGTATGAAAATGAGTAAAAATGTTTAAGTATGAAAATTAGTTATATGTGATTATTATGTTGTCTCATAGTCACCGTAATAAAATATTAATACTTAAATTGAAATAACTTGAGATCGAATATAGTGACTATTTAGGGATATCTACCCTAAATGTATGGTTTAGCCCACGGTTGATCATGGATTATTAATGGTTGGCCTTAGTGCCCTAACTAGGTCCTATATCTTACTTTATTTATCTATGCAAACTTATAAAGGGTATGCATACTCATGTATTAGGTGTCCTTATTGGTAGGGTATTGTGCTATCTATGTATGCCAATACAACCACGGTACCTTTGGGTTGATAGTCAATAGTATACCGTGTTTTTCTGGTAGGTTAGTATGACAGGAATACTTTAGTATCTATATGTTGATTTGATCTCTCCTTGAGTAAATAAAAATAAAAATTATTATGATTGGATTATTATATTGGTCAGTAGTAGTCATTTTTCCTACTTGTGGGTCAATAGAAGTATTTGTGCCTACTTATGGTTTGGTAGTATCTTTATTCTTACCTGTGGTTCGGTAAAAGCCTTCGTATTTACCTATAGTTTGGTAGTAATGTGACATCTAGAAATTTTATGACCTAAATTTTTAATGTTTAGCCTTTTATATGAAAACCTAACCATTAAATACTAGCTTAACTATTTTTAAAACCTTGACCAACAAACCCCAATAAATTATTTAAATAAATGTATCCCAAGTATTTTATCTATTTTCTTTTATTTAAATCAACCCTAATTTGATAAATTTTACTCAATTTATTTTTCTTAATTAGATATCCTAAACTCAGATGAATTAATTTTATCTAAATCCTAAATTTAATCTAATTATAATTCTAACCATAAATTTATTTTCTTTGTCCTTTGTCTCTCTTTTCCCTTTTCCCTTTTTTTCTTTTTTCTTTTTATTTTTCCTTCTCCTTTCCTTTTTCTTTCCTATGCCTACCCACCCTTTTCTCTCTCTCCTTCTCTTCTTCCCACCTATGCCTTAAGCCTAACCCACTTTTTTTCTCCTTTCTTTATTTTCCCGGTCTACCTAGTCCAAGCCCTTTTTTCTTTCCTTCTCCTTCTCATTCTCCCTATCCTTCGACCAAACACAAATGCACCCCAATCTTATTCATATCCTTGACACCAAGCCCACCCTCTACATACACCTAAAAACCCCTACAATGTCATGCATACCTGCTCCCTTCTTTCCTTTCCTAGAAAAAATATGCTTGCCCTCTCCCTCAAGCATGCATTTCATTTCCGTTCACCTTCTACACCATCCTACACCTCTTTACCCCTAAACATCTCCCTCACATTTCCCCCTTCCTAGAAATAGCACGCTAAACAACCCTTGTGCATGCCTTCCCTTTCCTTGCTCACCTCAACCAACCATTACCCCAACTACCCCCAACCACCTATATATACAAACACACCCGTTCCCCATGATTTAGAAAACCCAAACCCGTGCCTCCCTTTTTCCTCCTCCCTCTACAATCTTTTGATGCCTCTATTTTTCTTTCTCGCAAGCCTAGCCACCTCTTTTCCATGCACCGCCTGTTGGGCTAACCGCCCCTCCTTCACAACACTACCATCCCAAGCATATGACCATCACCAACTACACTTCTATTCTTTCTCTCCTTCTTCTCTCCTTATCCTTTCTCCATCTCCTCTCTTGTGCCTCCTTTCCCTCATCGCCACCACCACCACTATAATTTGTTCATCCCCCTTCCTCTACCTCACAACCCCCAAACATTCCCACACCAACCCCAAAACTCTCATGCATGGGAAGCATCAGATTTTCATATAAATTTTTACACATTTTTACTCAAGTAAAATTTGGTTTTATTGATTAAATATTAATACGGTTAATGTGTTATTATTTTTAGGTACAAAACTTTGATTAGCTGAGCCTAATAATTATTAGTATGTTATCGATAATTAAAAACTAGATAATCCTTATACTCAACTAAAATATTTAGATATCGTATGCTAACACATTAGATTTTTTATATATAATTAATATTAAGTATATTCATTAAATTGTGATTATTTTCCCAATAGTGATAGTAGGAGACTTGGTAAAATAAAGCATGTCAACTTGTGGAAATTATTATCTGCAAAAAAATGTATGTTAAAATGGTGTAAAAGATGTAAATAAATTATATATGTCATGATTGCCTAATATGATAAGTTGAGCATGCTCAAACGTATTTTTAACGTACATATTATTAGCATGCGCCCTAGGGGCAATTTGGTCATTTAAGAATATTATAATATTGAATTCAATAAGAATGCCTAATATGTCTCAATTATTATTTAGTATAGAGATGTGTGATTTGATGTTCTAACAACACATGTTTCAACGTGATGATTATTATTATGTCATAAGGGTATTTTGATCATTTTGAGTGTATCATGATAATTATTCTTATAAGCCTGCTTGATATGTACTATTTATTCTTGAGCATGGAAAAATATGGTTTGATGTTCTAGAAATGCATGTTAGGATTTTACGTACAAAATTATGTATAAGGACAAAATGATCATTTGGAGTAACTAGTAATTTAATTCCATGCTTAATAATTTAATTATTTTATTTTACAATTTTCATGAAATGTTAATAAATAAAATTTAATTAGTATTTAAAATGGATTATGTTGTGGATAGTTTGACCTCAAGAGAATTTTGGTCATTTTTCACCTAAAGTGTCTAAGTGTGAATAATTGAGCCTAGGATGGCCTTAGTATATTATTAATAATTAACCTTGGTTATGGTTGTGTTTGATGTGTGGAAATGAGTAAAATTATGGAAATTGAATGTATGTGAATAATATGTGGTCTCATGGTCACCTTAATTAAAATATTAATATTTAAAGTGAAATAGCTCAAAATCTGTGGCTCTTTAGGAGTAGTTACCCTAAATACATAGTTTAGTCCACGATAAATTATTGACTTTTTTAGTGTGCCTTAGTTCCCTAGTCAAGCCATTTATCTTACTTTATTTAGATATATAAACTTATAAAGGGTATGCATACTTAAGGATTATGTGTGCTCGTCGATAGGATATTATGTTACCTTCATGTTATATTATGAATAGGGTACCTTAGTGTCCTTAGGTTGATAATTGGTAGGATACTTTGATGAGCTTGTATGACTATAGTACCTTAATGTCTCCGGGTTGATATTCCCCTTGAGCTAATAAAAATAAAAATAATTATTATTGGATTATTAGATTGGTTAACAATAAGCTTTGTGCCTACCAATAGATTGGTAGTAGCCTTTGTGCCTACCTATAATTTTGTAGTAGCCTTCACACCTAGCTAAGGTTCAACAGTAGCATTCATGCCAACTTGTGGTTCATTAGTAGCCTTTATGCCTACCTTTGGTTCGGCAATAGCCTTCGTGCCTAACTATGTTTGGTATTATGCCTTTAAGCTCTATCTGTGGTATTATAGATTTTATTAGTGTTGTGCCTTGGAGTCGTACCTATAGTATTACAGACAATATTGGTTTGATATTGACATATGATATATATGGTGAATAATATGCCTATCATGTTTAATTGGTTCTAATAATTATTTCAAAGAGTGTACCTTGTATGATTAGTTAGTAAATTTTGTTATGTTCTAAATGAACGAGTATAATCAGTATGTGGCTTTGATGATTATTATTTGTGTGATATGATTATCATATTTCGATCATCGCATGAATATTTTAATGTTTATACTATGTATTGTTGTGATTCATTTATGTGTTCAATGTGGGCTTTTCATATTTGTTTTGTATAATGGGTTACTTAGTACTATTGTATTGAATGGTTCCTTTTTATGAGCCCCTACTTATTCAACACACAATGGTTTTTGCATGTTAGCTTGTGAGATCAGTTGAAGGTTAATGCTTGGGTTAAGTATTGGGGATATTTGGTGTTTTGCCAGGTATCTTTTGATTAGGGTGTTTTGTACTTTCATGTCCTTCTATATTATAACCATTGACAATTAGTTTTATTTAGAATTATGTTAATTTTTTTTTATTCTATCTACCTTGATTTTTATAATAATGTTTTTAATTTAAGTGGAATAGTATTTTTAGCCCTAGCACTTGGTATGAGAATGGTAAAGTAAATCAGGCTTATACCAAGTGTGGTGCTAGCACACCGAGTTATATTGTTTTAGCTTCTGCAATTATCTTTATAAATGAAAATTTTCAATTCTAAATTTTTGGGGTGTTATAAGTAGCCTTTGTGCTTACTTGTAGTCCGATAGTAGCATTCTTGTCTACCTATATTTGGTATTATACCTTTGAGCCATACTTGGCATGTTACGGATATTATTGGTGTTGGTTTTGAGATATGAGATACATGTTGAATGAAAAGGTTATTATATTGAGGTTAGTTCTAACCATTAATTTAGATAACATCGATAACACTTCCATTTTCACTACAAAAATAATTTGTTTATATCATTACGGAAGTGAGAAACACCATACATACTTAGAAAAAACAGAGTATTACTACTGCACTTAACATAGGATAGACACCCACCGTCTGTCCCATGTTAGATATAATACTAAGAAAACCAACCAAATACAAGAATAACTGTGCAAGAGATATATCATGAGGATACCATGAAGAAAACATTTACAACAAAAGGCCACAATGTGTCCCCAAAGTATTTGAATGCATAGGAGAAAGTAAATGGAAATTACTGAAGTATAATGGAGATAAAACAAGGTTTGGGCATAATCCCAACCCTATTCCACTAAGGAACTCCAAAAGATCTCCAAGTGTCCACTTTTACTCCCTCAATCCCAACTTTGGATAGGGCAACTATCGACTAACCTCAAAATCCTTCACATGGTCTTCTACTCATAAGATTGAACAAGGGATTGAACAAATGGTACGCCAGTATGCTACGTACTGAGTAAGCCAAGTTACCTCCTCGACAGGAGTCACAAGTATGCAAGTTCATGACATAATGTGGAAATCATACTGAACACATATGATGCTTATACCATACAATTAGATATATAAGCTCTATTATGGTTATACAATGCATTAGGATTTTCATGCCACACACGACTTAGACAATTTAAGACTCATCATGATTATCAACACAACATAAACATCATGGATATCAACATAAAATCAATTAATCTGGTTATTTAACAACTTATCAGGGTTTCTACCATCCATCCACATAATTTGCCATTAGGTTTATTTTCCAAGCTTACATAATCCATTAGGTTGTTTATTTATAAGCCATTATTTCTCTTTCCCTTTCTTTTTGCTTTTTTTATCCACATCCTTATTCTTACTCTTATCGTGTGATGGATTGTTTACCACCCCATAGTCTCACATACCATGGAAGCCTATCCAAACCATACAAGCTAAGTAACCACCAATGAACATAATGTTTACATAAAGTTAATTAGCCATCAATGGACATAAAGTCTGGCAGAAGCTAAGTAACTCTCCTAGGTGACCCGACCCTTTAGTATCGATACCCCTATTACAATATCAATGTGTAGAGTAGATAAGACACCAAGATCTACTAGAATCCTACCCAAAGGTAAATCCTGGAGCCACCAATAAATGTCATAAGGTAGGCTAACTCCTGGTAGCTAATGGAGGATTGAGTAACCCATACCCATGCACAACTCGATCATCTTCCACTTTTTATGATTTGTGTGTTATTTTCCAAGGTTATTTTATCATACAGGGCCCATGTACCATTCAAGTAACATATCCGTATACTCATTCCATCTTAAGCATTCTTGCCCTTGAACCATGTGGTGGGATTTCCATTGATAATTAGCCAAGTTCAAACAACCCATTAAGATAATATACTTATGCCAAAAATCTAGGTTATCCCATTTAAAAATCGAATCATAGCATACTCATTCCAATGTACTCATCATAGTCTTCTAAAAGAATATCATGAATTATAATCCTTTTAATCCATCCAATAGATTAGTTAATTCATGCCAAGATATGTGTTATCATCATTAAAGGAATATTATAGCATTATACAAAGTCTTAAAGCAAAACAAGTCAGCTTGTTGGCCCAACCTAATCAAGTAGGTTGCCTATTATGACATTAGTTGCTCTCTACTCAAACCCATCAACCAGTTTATTAGAATCGATTAACATATTATGGAGTACATGTAACACCTCAAAAATTTTGCTTACCCTAATCTAGTTTCATTAATGCCCTAATTTGATTCTAATCTCAAGATATCTTATTTTAGCCTTAAACTAATTTCTTAATCATAAAACTTTAACCGAGATCGAAATGCTAACTTGGATAAACCATAATTCATAAACCAAAATTAAAACCTGATAAAAATTTCACTAATCTTAATTACTTATGGTTAATCTAAACTAATTCCCATACCTACTCATTTCCCTTTTCTTTCTTTATTCTCCTCCTTTCATCAACCTTAAGCTGCAACTATTTCAATTATTGCAACTTGCACCCTCCCCACTTGCACCGTCATCCATCACCTTTCTACAACCTCATCCATCATCCATCACCTTTCTCCTTCTTCCATATTTGCATACATTCACACCCTATGCACACTCCCCCTTGCCATTTTACTTCACACACAACACACATTCGTACAACCATCACCACCATCACCACCCTCACCCTGTAACTACTACCCTACTCCTCATTATCCTCTAAAACCATCATCATCACCTTACAGTTGCACCATGACCATCATCATCATTGCATGCCTCCCCTATTCTTTTTCTTTCTTCCTCGATTCACACCACACACACACACATGGGGTAATTTAGTCATTATAGGATAATAAGAAAATTTTGTATTTTATGTGTTAGGTGGATTAAAATATAATAACAACAACACGAGGGATTCTTGGAAGTATTATCATTATTTAGGGTCCCTAAATGATTTAATGGATAATTTGGGACAACTATCTTATAATGATAATATCATTATTCCACATATAAGATATAGAGGTTATTTAGATTCTAAATACATTGTTAATGTTTGACATTATGAGGTTATCTATCAAAATTGGTAATCATGAAAATTTCATAGGAGGTGCTATGATAAATCTGTAGAATTTGGGTTTTGGATATTTTGTGAGTAATATATCAGGATGAGAGTATTAATGTGTGTGTATGGGAATTAGATCGTACATTTTGGGTATGATAATAAAGATGGGATTTGGACATGATATAATATAAGCTGTATGGAATAATCAATATGGGAGAATGAATACTAAATGGTGTGTAATTGGGGTTTGAAAGGACTTAAGGACTTGGAATAGTGCTATATGTATATATGTTTTAACGTAAATTATGCCTAAAAATCAATCTTGAATAAGATAATAACCACTTAAAAGGAAAGAGCATGTAAGTAGGTTCAATGTGATCTATTTTTCTCTGTATGTATGTATGTGTGTGTGTGTGTATATATATATATATATTCCTATAACACCAGGGAGAATAGTGGCTCAAGAGCATTTTGCCCCAAGAAGATGTTTTCAATATTTTTTCCATTGAAAAGAATAGTGGTTCGGGAGCATTTTTCCCAAGAAGGTGCATCAATCCGTTCCACCGAATTAAGAATAGTGGGGCCCATACTCATCATGAAATGAAAATGTATCATTATAACCTATAAAAAAGATATTAATGATTTAAAGTGGAAAAATACATGAATCAGGACCAAGGTTGTAATCCCCCGAAATTTTAAAAGCTTATGTTTTAATAAATAAATTTTAGTTTGGATAAATTAGCCTTTAAATCTTTTAATTTATCTATTTTGCGTATTTTTGAGTATATAAATTTGGATATAAATATTTAATAAATTAAAATAAATATTTTATTATTTTATCATATCCCTTTTATTTAATAATTTCCCAAACCATTATTTTACTAAATTATTCTTTTAAACCCTTATATTTTAATTATATTAAAATAAATTATTAAATAAATTTATTACCCAAAAATATTTTACTTTATTATTTATAAATTAAATTATTTTAATTAAAACCATTTTTCCTTTTTCTTTTTTCCCTTGTTCCTTCTTTTTCCCTTTCTTTCTTTTTCTTTTTCCTTCCTTGGGCCACTGGTTGGCCGGCCTGCCCCTTCTCCCCCCTGCGCGCTAGGCCGTAGGCCCAGTCCCCCCTACCTTCTCCTATGTTGAGTCGGCCACTCCCTCCTCCTTTCTTTTCTTTCTTCCTCGACCGAACCGCTCTTTTTTCTTTTCTTCGGCTGGTCCGCCCGTCTCTCACACCCAGCCCCCGACCCTTCTTTCTTCTTCCCTTCTTCTTCTTCCTCTTTCCCCGGCAATAATCCCGACTAACCTCCACCATTTTTGCCACCCAACCTACAGCTCCCTCTCCCCCGTAGACCTCCCCTATCTCCCTCCCTCTCCTTCTCGTCATTTTTCGGCTATACCGGTCCCACCATCCCTGTCTCCTCTCCCTCTCCCTACCGACACCTTCCTCTCCCTCTCCCTGCAACCTCCATTCCCCTACCACCCTAAAGCCATCCCCGAGCCCCCTATCTCCTCCCCTCTCTCCTTATCATTTTCCTTCTTCCTTTCATGATCCATTCGGGCATTTTTCGAGCCCAAAATTCCTTCCCCCGATCCTCTCTTCTTTCCTTTCTTCTCCTCCCCTCTCTCCCCGTATTTTTGTTTCGCCACCAATATCTACCGCCTCCACCACCTCAACCACCACCTCCTGCCACCCTCTACCTCCCCCTCGAGCCATCACAGTCTCCATCGAGCCACCCCGCAACCCATTCTTCCTCCTCTCTTCATTTTCTCTCCCCTTCCATCCTTTCTCGGCAACCACCCTGTGCAGCCCCGATCCGCCGTCATTCCGCCGCCTATGCTGCCACCTGAGCCACCACAATAACCCCTAAAACCCCCTCTACCACCCCAATGCTCCTTTGGCCGAAAGCACCACCTGCAGGCCCTCATTTTCCCTCCCCATTTTCCTTCCTCACTAGCCTCCATCTCGACCTCCCTCCTCGGCCGCCACCTTCGCAGCCTTGCTATCGCCGCCTCCGCCGCCCTTAGCCACCTTCAACCCATCCCCGACCACCACCTACACCCACCCTACACTTCTGCACCATCCCCTTGCCCCAAATCCTTCCCCACCATGCCCTTTTCTTAGCCCCAAACCACCAACTCGAAAATACCCATTTTCCCTGTTTCCACCACCTTTGAGCCCCCCTCCTTTTCATTTCTTTGCATGCAGCTCATGCTACATTAGCAGCATGAGTTTCTACATTCATTAATCTATTTGATTAATAATTTTAAGGTATAATCATATTTTAATTTAATTATTTGATTAATTAAGTGTTATAAATTTTTGTATTTTGATTATATTATTTCTAATGTAATAAGTCTTGAATTATTTTTAGGTATGGGTTTTAATAAATCAAGCTTGAACCTTTAACCGGAATATCGGTAATGTTCGTTTTTATGGAAATCGAGGTAATCGTTAAATCCTACTTAAAGACATTGATTAACGCATGCTAGCACATTAGGCATTTTTAATGTGTATTATGCTTGATATATGTTGTTTAGCATATTATATATGGTTATTATGTTGGTTGATAAAAATGAAGCATAATAGGTTATATGATATGTATGGAAATAATATTTAAGGTAATAATTTGGTTGTTAAGGAAATATTAGGTATTATCCATATTGTTTTATGCTACTATAATATTCAATACATGTTTAATATTTTGTGAGCCTTAGGGGATTTTATTAATGTACATTGTACAAGAATATGGCCTAATCTATATATGGGTGTCAATGAATATTGTATTAACTTTAAAAGTTGTGGATGATGCATTAATATTAATATTTTATGTAGTAATAATAATAATTTAATATAAGTGGCGTGCTAAGGGGTATAATGGTAAATTTTAGAAAAAAGGGGTATTATGGTAATTTTGGAGGCAAGGGTAAAATGGTAAATTTGTTAGTAAAAGGATAAAGTGGTAATTTTGGAATTAAGGGATAAATTGGTCATTTTGGAAGTAAGGAGGGTAAAATAATAATTTTGTAATAAAGGGTTAAATTGGTAATTGGTAATAAAAGGGGCAATTTGGTAATTTGGTAATTGTAATAAAAGGGCAATTTGGTAATTTGTAATAAAAGGGCAAGTTGGTAATTTTGTAATAAAAGGGTAAAATTGTAATTTTCTAATTAAAGGTTAAAGTAGTAATTTTGTGATTAACGGGTAGAATGATATTTTGGAAATTAAAAGAGGTAAGATAGTAATATCATATTTAAGGATAAATGGGAATTTTATAAGTAAAAAAGCGATGTGGTAATTTTTGGGAGTTAAGGGGTAAAATAATAAATTTGAAGGTAGAGGGGTAAAATGGTAATTTTATAAATCAAAGGGGTAAAAGTGGAAATTGGAAAGGAGTAAATTGGTAATTATAATAATTGAGAAGGGTAAAATAATAATTTAACTAACTAAAGGGTAATTTGATAATTTAATAATGAAGAAGGGTAAAATGGTAAATATGATAAATGTGAGGGGTAAATTGGTAATTTAACCGACTAGAGGGTATTTTCATAATTTTGATAATGGAGTAGGGTAGTTTGGTAATTATGACAATTAAGAAGGGCAATTTGGTAACTTAAATAACTAAAGAGTAATTTGGTAAATTTAATAACAGAGAAGGGTAAAATTGTAATTATGATCATATAAAAGGGTAATTTGGTAATTTAACCAACCAAAGGGTAATTTGGTAATTTTGACAATGAGGATAGGTGGTTTGGTAATTGATAACAAAGAACGGTAATTTGGTAATTAACTAAATAAAGGGTTAATTTGGAAATTAGGATAAGGAGGAAGGGCAATATGGTAATTTGACCAACTCAAGGATAAATTATTAATTATAATAAAGGAAAAAGGGCAAAGTGGTAATCTAATCTACTAAATGGAAAGCATATTAAGTGTAATAATTATTAAGGGGGATTAGTGACCTAATAAGTATGAGAAATAATTTAGCAACCTAAATCGAATAAAGGGTAACTTGGTAATTTTGTATCAAAGAGGGTAATATGGTAATTTATCAAGTAAGGAAGGGATGACTTAATAATTTTATAAGTAAAGGGTAAATGAGTAGTTTGTATCTAATATGTCATTGTGATTGTGGAATTTGTGATATGTCTCAAATAACGCTGATTAGCGAGGTAGGAGCATCTCATGATTAGTGAGTACCACAAGATCGAATTCTAATTTGAAATTAGATGAGATTAGGATGGCCTCAATGAGTCTTCTGTATTACCTTGGACAACTATTTGAATAAGAAATTTCTAATGATATTTGAACAATTAAAAATGGATAATTATCTGATTGTAATGCTTTTGTGATCACCATTAATTAAGACACTAATACTTAAGGTGAAAGACCTCGAGATCACGAATGGTGGCTCTTTAGGGGTTGCTACCCTAAAGACGTGGTTTAGCCCACGATTATTTGGTATTTGCCGGAGTGCCTTTGTGCCCCAACCAGGCCCTATATTTACTCTATCTAGATCTACGGACCTAGTTAGGGGGTATGCATACTTAAGGATTAGGTGTCCTTATCGGTTGGGTACTGAGTTAGCTTTATGCACCAGTACGACCAGGGTATCTTTGCGTCCCTGAGTTACTAGTTGAAGGGTACTGAGTGGCCTTTACGCACCAGTGCGACCGGTATACCTTTGTGTCCCGGGTTCTTGATCTTCCTATCGAGGCAAATAAATGGAATTGTTGTGCTGAATAAAAAGGGAAAATACTAATTGTTAAAGTGAAAGACTAATGAGCCGGGACCAGTTGAATTATTTAATGAGTACCGATCCACCGGAGATAATAGTGGCCTAGGATGTCTTACCTTGAATAATGTTCATGAGTATTGATCCACCAGATATCATGGTGGCCCAGGATGTTTTTACCCTGGATGATATAGATATATTTGTACTCCGATCCACCGGCCAGAATAGTGGGGGTCCCGAGCTCAATAAATTGATTTGGATGTAAATAAATTATGAGAAATACTAATCATTGAGAGGATTGATTAATGATGGACTAATGGCCTCAAGGCTCGAAAAAGTATTGATTACTCATTATGGCCTATTGATATTTGGTTGACTTGTTAAGTAAGCAAATATACGAAGGTGAATGTACGTATATGCTATTAATACCTGATTGAATTATTGGGTGTGCGAATAAATGGATCTGTATATCATGTTTATACCTATGGTTATGTACGAATGTAGTAGCATTTTGTGTGTTACATTGCGTGCCTATTTTTAAGTGCATTTTTAAAGGGTTACACAATATCGTAGTACTGAAGGGTTCCCTTCGTGGGGCCCCTGCCTATTCAATGGGCAGTACTCCTTGCAGGTTGTATTCAAGTGCTATTCAAGTGGGCTCTCAGGAAAGAGTGTAAGGTACTGTCCGGAAATTTTAGGGTTTTAACTTGTCTCTTTTAAATTCAATGTATTTGTTATTTTGTAATCACCGTTGTTGAATTTTTCTCTTGTAAAGTGTTTACTGCGCTTTTCTGATTTTTAAATGTTTAAGTTCCTCGTAAAATGGTATTTTACACTTTTAGCCTTAGCACTTGGTACTGGAATGGTATGAGTGAACCGACATGGTACTAAGTGTGGCGGTAATACTCGCAAAGTTCACGGTATATTAATTTGCTTCTGCAAATTTTCTTTTAATTAAACAAAAAATTTCAGTAGTGAATTTCGGGGGTGTTATAAAGGTGATCTATGTGTGTGTGTGTGTGTGTATTCTCATTCCACCGAGGAGAATAGTGGCTCGGGAGCATGTTGCCCCAAGAAGGTGATGTTTTCAAATATGTTCCACCGGATGATAATAGCGGCTTAGGTGTGTTGTCTCTGAGATGGAGTTTCATATCGTTCCACTAGTTTAAGAATAGTGAAGTTCCTACACTCAATGTATATAAAAGAATGAAAATAGATTATACATAATAAAGGAATCTGGATCATTTTCTATCTTATGAGATGTTTTATTTATTTGGTTATTCACCTATTATCTAATGTGAAAGCATGTGTTATTTGTATCCTTGTTTCGATAGTATTATTCTCTTACTCAATACAAAGTGTACTGATCACCCATTTTATGGGTACTACTCATTCCCACAAGTAGGAGGCCCTATATCTTATGTGTAAGTCTTACAAGATCAAGTAGATGATTTGAAATACCCCAAAACCCTACTTTTAAGAATTTTAGTTACATAAGGATTTATTAGGAAAATTATTTAAATAAATAATTTTTATTAAAATAAAAGGGAATTAATTAGGGAAAAACAAGAAAAAAAATAATAAATACTTTAATTGGGAAAAATTAGGGTGTTTTGCTAATTAAAATAGAATTTAGGAAAAATCTTTCAAAAATCCTAAATTAGCCTAAAAAGAGAATTAAATATGATTATTTTTAAATATCCCAAAATACTAAAATATTCCAAATACCCCAACCAACTATTTTTCCTTTTTCTTTTCTTTCCTTTCCTTTTTCTTCTTCTTTTTCCTTTTTCTTTCTTCCTCATCTTTCTTCTTCTCTTTTTCTATTCTTTTCCCCCAAATTGGGCATTTCTTCCTGTGGCCCAATTCCCCTCTCCTTTTCTCCTTCAGCGTGGCCCAGCCTCGGTATGCTGTGTTTTGGTCTTCGTTTTTATCTTCTGTCGCCCGGTCGGTTTTCCCCTTCTTTTCTTTCTTTTCTTTTCTTCCTGGACCACCAGTCCACAACCCCTCCTCCTTCTTCCTTATTCTTCCTCCCCTGTTGATCTGCAACTCTCCCCTAACTGCCCCAAAAATCTCATCGCCAACCATGCCCACCAACCGGCTAATCTCTCCTCTCTCTCCTCTACTGACTCGCCTGTCGTTCGACCCAACCAACCAACCCTTCCTTCTCGCGCACGACTCCTTTTTCCTGGGCAACCACCCCTTGCCACGATTGATTTGTGCTAGCATGCTGTCGTTGGTCGGTGCCCTCACCTACTTGCCCTATTCTTCCATCTCCCCTCCTTTAGCCCTTTAAATACCCCTATAACCAGTCTTGATCAATTTTTTGTTTCGAACCCAGAAAAATCACCCCTTTGCCCCACCACCCAATAATATGCCAGTTTCGTCGCCGTCAACTAACGCCACTGCCCACTTAAGCACTCCCTACACTACCCTCTACCTAACTACACCACCCTATACCCTTGATTTGCCTTGCATGAGCCACCCTGGCCATGCAAAGCCAACTTCTCGATCAGCCATTCCTTCCACCTTTGCCGCCCTTCGCACCACCATTAGCCACCACTCCCACCGTAAACCACCGCCTCCTACACCTCGTAAACTACTATGCAAAATTTCCTCTACCTCCCCTACCCTTCTTTTCCCCTTCCTCCCTCTCCTCCTCTCCTCCTCCCTTTCTCCCTTTCCCCCACTTTCAGCCACCACAACCGTCGATGTGCACCGCCACCTTTATTCCACCCCTCTCCACCTAGGTAACCATCAATACCCCAACTCCCACCATCTTCCTCCCTCTCCTTTTTCCAACACTCAACTATCTCTCTTTTCTTCTTTTTTTTCGGCCACCGTCGTCGCCGCCGTGCACCGTCGCCGATGCCGCCAGTCACCACCAACCCAAGGTGGTACCCCAAACCCTCTCAACCCTTAAACCCTAATTATGCAAGCTTTATTTGTTTAATTTTATTATATTACTATTATTTGATTATTATTATTATTATGTTGTTGTTGTTGTTGTTGTTGTTGTATTATTATTATTATTATTATTATTATTATTATTATTATTAATGTTATTATTATTATTTCTATATAGGGATGATACCCTATTATGTCACTATTTTGATTATTATTATTATTATTACTATTATTATTATTATTATTATTATTACTATTATCATCATCATCATCATCATTAGTATTTATTATTAGTAGTAGTATTAGTATTATTTTTATGTATGGTCAAAACCCTACTTTACCTTATTTTTGATTAATAATAATAATAATAATAATAATAATAATAATATTATTATTATTATTATTTCGTATTATTTTTTTTTATTCTTGTTGTTAGTATTAATATTAGTATTAGTATTTCGGTGAAGGGCCGAAGCCCTTATTTCACAATTATTTCGAATTATACCATTATCATCATCACCGTCGTCGTCGTCATCATCATCATCATTATTATTTAGTATCATTATTCTTACTAGGGTAAAATCTTCAAACCTTATATCATCACCTTTTCCAATATTACTATTATTATTATTATCCTTAACATTATTAGTATTTAGTTAGTGTTACTATTATTATATTATTATTTTATCTATAACCCTAATCTTAGAATAAAATAGGAAATATTAGTATTTTGGTAGGAAGGAACCTAACCCTTAGTTTTTCCCTCTTATAAGTGAGACCAGTCAAAACCCTAAGGAGGCATAGGAGTGTTCTCTAAGACCTGTGTCATATTAGGTAAGGGTGTAGTTAAGGCCTTATGTATGTAATGTATTTTGTGTGCCTTGTATGCCATATGTCATGATATGTTATATATCTTATGCTTATCGTTATAACTATTTTATGTGTAGTGTGGCTTGGAGTTGAGGTATGCTTATGTGTTATTTTATGGCATGCGTATAATATGTATAAGCTATGATTATGATGTGATGTGTTATGGCCCTTTAGGACATGCATGTTAGGATGTAATGGGATGATATGGAGTGAAAGGATGAAAAAGGAAAATGAGGAAGTAAGTTGATCAAAAGGGAATAAGTTTACCAAGGGATGCGGTTCGACTTAAATATTTCATGATCTATGAGTGGAAGAACCTAGGATTTTGCATTGAGGAATCTAGGGTTTTGCATGGAATAATCTTGGGTTTTGCATGGGAGACTAGGGTTTTGCATGAAAAAGTTTGAAGGGTTGCATAGGATGTATAAAGTCTGCGTGGGGTGGATTTTACGTATGGGACATTGATTTAGGGTGTGAGGAAGGTAATGGAAGAGTTATTTGTTGATTGGGAGAGTGGATGAAAATACGTGGGACAATATAAGGGTTCATAGGAGACTGAGTTAGTGTTTGGAAGGAAGCCCTAACCTGAGAAGGTGGTAAAAAGGGAAAATAAGAGAGGGTGAGTGGAGTATGATATGAGGATGGAAGTTTATCATGTGAAGGATGAGCATACGCATCATGGAAAAATAAAAGTAGAAGGTGAGAAATGGAGTGGTGACGTGTGGAAAGGAGGATGCTAGGGTTTGGCGTGCCAACTAGGGTTTGGTGTGGTCACCTAGGATTTCGTGATCACATGTGTACTTAGGGAGTAAAGTGAGTTGATGAGGGTCGAATCCAGTGGTTATGATGTGTGGGGTGTTAAAGTAGTTTGGGTTGTGTGAGGTAAAGAAGGATGGGCCACATAGGCCCAAATTAGGGTTTTTGGATAAAACCCTAGAATAAGGTAGTGAGGGGACTTAGAGGTGTATGGTAGTGGGCCTTGACCCATACACTTAGGATTTGGGTCTTTGGTGTGAATTAGGGTAAGCAGGAAAGGATTTTGGGACAAATTAGAAGGTGCATGAGTCTTATGATATGGGACGAGTCCTTTTGGAGGATAAGCATAGAGGGAGTTAGTCATGCATGTCCACGGTGAAACTTCTGAATAAAACACTTTAAGACATTAATCATGTAAGGTGGAAGATTAATGAGCCAGGACTTAACCGATCCACCGGCATATAATAGTGGGTAGGGAGTTCCGGCCTATAAGTGATTGATCCATCAGTTATAATAGTAGTTAGGTGCATTTTGCCTTATAAGTGACCGCTCCACCTGCTAGAATAGTGGGGGATCCTGAGCTCGATAAACCAAACCCTAAGTTTGCTAAGACATATAAAAGACACTAAGTACTTATAGTGGAACACCATGCGAGTAGGGGCCAGACCGATCCACGAGCATATAATAATGGTTAGGGCGTTTCACCCTATAAGTGACCGATCCACAGGCTATAATTGTGGTTAGGTGCATGTTGCCCTATAAGTGACCGATCCATAGGCTACAATAGTGGAGTTCCCGTACTTGAATGGATTGATAAAAGCATGGTGTAAAATGAGTATTGATTAGAGATTAATTAATTAATCCGGACTATAAATGGGTCTTTATGTATTTATTTGAATGATTGTATGCAATTATGTTATCATGTTTGGACTATGTGCTTTTGTATGTGGCCTTAGAGCATGGTTACCTTACTCAATACATAGTATACTGACCACCCGTTTCATGAGTGCTGCTCATTTTCACTAGTAAAAGACATTTCTGATTTTGTGTAGGTGAATGATACTTATTTTGATGCCTTCGATGTTCATGAGGCATCGGGAGGGGTTGAACGCTGAGTTCGGACTCGGCACAAAGATAGAGAGTTGCGTGGCCGAATTTCCCTTTTAAAATTTTGTAATTATGTTTGGAGTTTCCTAGATTTAATTTGTATCATCTGTAAACTTATTTCCTCTTAAGGAACTTTGACTATGTACACTGGTTTATAACTCTTTGACTTCGCACTCTGAATTCTATCTTATAATAATTTAATGCATATTTGAAGTCGTTTTTAGATTTAATTTATATTGATCATTAAATTTATTTTAGCCTTATGGTTAGTACGGGAACAACCATGGGCTAGGCTCTTACTAATCTCGACGGTAACATTCCCGAAATTCATAGGTTTTAAATTTTTTGCTTCCGTTTAAAAAAAATAGTTACTTTTGGGGTGTTACATGATTATGCTACCTATGATATCCTATGTGGGGTTGAATGACTTTATCTATGTTAAGGGTTGGGTGAAGAGTAATTGTTATCTGATAGATGTATTTAACTAGATACCTTTTTTGGACACTTGATCCATGGTATCCCTTTTTTTATATTTTATATTGTTCACTCGGAGTTAGGCTCCAAACTCATTATTGTCCTATCAATGTTCTTTTGTTTCTAATTTCCTTGTGTTACTTTAAATGTTTTAGCCTTGTGATTGATATAATGATGGTTACATAAGATACAATTATATCAATCACAGTGGTAACCCCCAATATTTTATTTAATTACTTTCGCAACAAAATAAATTTTTTCAGTGGTAAAAATTAGGGTATTATAGTACATAATTCACATGCTTGTTCCTACCATATCTCAAAGGTAAGAATGACTTATTTGAAATTTAGAAAAAAAAATCCCTCCCAAAGAGGAAAAAAACCTTAAGTCGAAGGATTTCAACTTCCAAAGCATTAAAAAAATATTAAAACTCGTAAATCATAAAAAAAACTACTAAATCTAGAAATACGAATTGGGGAAGAAAACAAAAATAATCTCAACTTTTTTTCTAAATCTAATTCTTTCTCACTTAAGAATAAAATAAGAAGGAGCTATAGAAATGATCAAAAGAGTGAATCAAATTAGGATGAAAGCTCAAAATCGAGAAGAATTAACAATAGTGTTGAAAAGCTTAGGTATTTTAGTGGTTGAAAGGAAAGTAAGGAAAAGAGACAATTAAGGTCATTTATAGCCAACGAATCATTCAAGGAGCAAGTGAGGATATGTAATAGGTGTTTAGATATAGGATGAATGGGGTGAATTTATCAAGAACGGGTTCACTTAGAAAAAACTGAACACCAGAAGGGAAATGGGTAGATCAACATAGGAAGCAAATCTCTTTGGCGTGAAGTGATAGCTTGAAGCGAATCGTTCGTTTTTAGGGTTGAACAAAGGAATAAAAAGACAAAAGGGTGAGGTCATTCACCATATTTTCTACCAAAATTAAACCTATGAATCCACTTAAGGCAAAACTAAAGCTGGGTAAATGATCAAAAAGGTTATGAATTACAAAGAAACAACTCAGAGTTGGATTAGTAAAGTTCCATTTTGATAACAGTAATTGTTTTCCGAAAAATCAAACTTCAAAGAATGCTTAGCTTGAAAAACCAATCAATTAGCTTGGTTAGACCAGTTGTTCTACCAACCAATCAGTCGGTTTCCCCAAATTAATCGATGGTTCCATTAGACCGAACTTGTGCCAAAAATGATAGAAAACTTATTTAACTCAATTTTTCCCAAAATTTTCCAATTCTTCTTCAAATAAGAGCCAAAATATATTTATGAACCAAGATCAAAATTCATCCAAACATCATTAAACACTGAAATTCTCGCTTAATACATTTCAAACTATGGGGTATTATAATATCTTTTGGAAGCTTGGTTGATAAGTTTTATTATGTTTTAAACAAAAAAGTATAAGCATTATGTGGCTTTGATGTTATTGTATTTTGATCATTGCATGTATATTTCAATATTTTATACCATGTATTGTGTGAGGCCTTCTATGTGTTCCATGCAAGCTTTTCATATTAGTTTTTAATAATAGATTACTAGGTACAATTGTACTCAAGGGTTCCTCTTTATGGGTCCTAACTTATTCAATAGATAGTGTTTTTTGCATGTTAGCTTACAAGATCATTTGAAGGCCAGTACTTGAGTTAAGAGTTAAGGATATCTGGTGTTTGCCCAATATCGTTTGATTTGGATAATTATGTACTTTTATGATCTTATATATTATCTTTTCATTGAATTTTGTAACCATTGACAATTGGTTTTATTTAGAATGATCCTAATTTACTTTAATTCTATCTACTTTGATTTTTATAATTATGTTATTAATTTAGGCAGAATAACATTTTTTAACATTACCACTTGGTAGGAGAATGGTAGAGGAAACTAGATTGTATACAGTGTGGTGTTAACACCCTAATTTTTATTATTTTAGCTTCCATAAATAATTATTTACCCAAATTGTTTCAGTTCCAAATTTTAAAGGTGTTGTGAGGGAAGTTAGGGGAATTGAAGGGCTAAGAAAAATAGAGAGAGGGAGATGAGGAAATGAGGGGCTTAATGGTTGGAAAGCTAACTTGAAGGAAAAGGGGAAAATGGATTCAATGGGGAAATTCTTAGAGTAGTTGGAGAAAGAGTTTCATGTGGGGTTTGATAGGGTTAAGGCCCGAATAAGGCTGGGGAAACATTAACCTAAATCATGTTTGTTTAACACTTAAATGAAGGCACAAGGGCATGATTGGATTAAATGAGAAAAATGATGATGATAATTTATTTTTGGTTGGATTTTTGGTTAACCAATGTTAACTAAGGTCAACGATGGTGAACCATATTTTTCGGCTAGTTATAGTTTAGTTAGGATACAACTAGATGGTTAGTAAATTATTTTTATTACATTAGTGATTCTAAATGTGGAGAATGCGAAACAAAAAAAAGTGTTTGGGAAAATAAAATAGCAAATAGTCTCCAAAAATTAAGAAAATATATGAGAATGTGCAAAATAATTTTGGAAACCCAAATATATAAGATTATCGGGTATTAAAGTTGGTTTGAAGCTTGATGGATAAGACATGAGCAAAAATGGCAAAATAAATAATTTGTAGAGACTCTTTTTTTAACAAGTAAAAAAATTAATGAAGGGCCCAATATGATAGAGATGGATGGGAAACAATTTTAGAAAACCAAATATACAAAAATATTTAAATTCAGAGTTCTTTTGGAACTCAAACGAATTACAATAGAAAAAGTGACAACAATCATCTATAGCAAAAAATAAAAAAAAATTGTGACTTTGTGATTTAAAATGAACGAATGAATAAAAATGATTGGAAATGTTGTCCAATTTTATAATATTTTTAGGCATAATAATAATTTTGGATGAGCCAAAACAAACTAGAAATGACTTAGAAAATCACATAAATTATGATTTTTCATAAATAACTAAAATCTTTCTACAAGAAAATATATAATTAGTAGAATGTTCAGAAGTGATACAAAAAATATCAAAATGAAAGAATATGGATGTTGTCGTAATATAGATAAACTCAAAGAGTGATATAGAACAATATAGATAGGAAGATAGAATGTGACTTCTTATTCTCATTCATATGTATAAATTCTTTATTCCATTTACAATTTATAATATCCCATATGTATAATTACATCCATCATGAGAAGGAGTTAGAGAATATGAAAGGAGGTGGAGGATATGTAGAGTTGGGGATGATATCATAATGGAGAAGCTGCTACAACTTATGGTACTAATGAGAGTATTACACTTATGATTTAATACGATATACATTCATAATATGTACATCCATAATATGTAAATTAAATATTTATAACACTCCCTTTTAGATGTACATATTCTGATATTTATAATACTCTCACTTAAAAGGATATCTCTAAATTACTACCTCATTAAAAACATTGCCAGGAAAACCTAGTAAGAAAAACCATAGTTATGGAAAAGAGTACAATTTTATTCCTTCAATTTAGTCTGTCTCCTTTCATATGGTTATGTTTACATGTACAATCACACTTTAATAGTGTTTATATTTGAAAAATTAACCAATAAAAACCTTAACATGGATAAAACCCTAGATTTTGTGCAATGATATGTGTCATCAAATTGACTTTTAAATCATTTCTTTTAAAAACACCCACTTATAGCCAATTAATTTGACACTTTCAAATGTTGGAATTCTTGTCTATACAAATCATGCTCATTAAGAGGATAAATTTGACTATTCCAAATTGATAATAATTTATCTAATGACATTTCATAATGAATCTAGAATAATTATCACTTTTATCCATTATTAGTTGCAATTATTTAGGTAAAGACATCACTAATATCTACCTTATACTACCTTACACCAGTGTAAGGATAATTAATGGATATTTCATTTACTAGTGGAATCTATTCTCATATTCTCTCCACATGGACATGTTAACTCAATATGGAAAATTTTCTATCCTTTTAAAGGATTATAACTCATCTTTTGAGGATTTAGCTCTTTGGACCCTTATCATATGATTCTAGCATATTTGTACCATACTTGCCATTAACTTAATTAAAGTCACCACGAGAACTTTTATATGAGTTGGAACTTTAGTGAAAACACATATTAGTTTCATAATTTCTTTACCATACAAATGCAAATTGTAGCTAGGCTACATCTAGCAAGTATAAGCATAATCAAGTGCACTTTTGATTTTTCTTTGGGTCCATATCTCATGGAAGACATCTTCTAAGAGCTTACTTGCTTTAAAATCTCACTCTTCTATTTTCTCCCCCTATGGCTGAGGAAATAAACATTTATAGCCTTCTTTGTGGCTTATTTTCATATTCATAGTGGATTATAAGTACACATAATACTCATACAATAATCTCAATTAACTTGGCTTAAGGGTTAATATGATATGCAATTGGTATATACCAAAAAATACTGCATGTATATTGGCATATCACTTATACATCTCACTCACAAGGGTCTAGGAATTAAATGTATAATCAATGACTATACCAGGGCATTTTACTTCTATCTTGAAGTATTGATTGCATTTTTATCCTAACTAGATGGCTATTCACTTTTGTGCCAATAATATTCGTTGCAAAAATGTAGCATGTGACCTTATATTGATGCATCATTATATTCCATAGTAAATTTAAAATATTCCACATGTGTCAAATTGAATTCTATCATGTACATAGGAGACTTTGCATTTTTTTACATTATCATAACTATATGAAATCACTAATTAAAAAAAGAATCTTTAGAATTCTACGCGGGTGCTCGTACAAGTTTTAATGATCTTTCTTATTGTTGATGCACTAATGTGATCTCATTTTTTATGTCAAAGCGGTAATATTTTAAGGTCTACTAACTTCTGGTTAGTGGTGGTTTTTCACATATAACAAATGCATATATTGTGTATATATCTTGGGCTTACTTCTATCCATTCTTGACTGTAATAGTACCATCAAATACTCATATACCATAGTAAGTTCTCTAGGAACTTAGATACAATATCATGCACAATTTTGTTATCCAATTTTTAAATCAAGAAACCCTTTAATAAATTTATCATGCCACATACATGTGCTCATTCTTTTTCAATTATAAGATCATAAAATACTTCATCCTTAAAATAGAATGTACAATGGTTATTCAATCAAATAAATTGATCTTCTGGATTGTAATCAAGTCTATGATATGGGAAGCATTTAGCCTCTACCGTTAAATTACTTATATTAAAGGAAAAACTTTGTGTTTCATCCATTATATTGATAACTGAATGGGAGCTTCAAGCTTCAACCATTAAACTACTTATTGGATAGGAAGCTTTAGGCTTCAACTATCAAATTATCTACCCACTAAAATTATAATATAATGGGGAGACCATTGTAAATACTCCAACCACTACGGTGGTAGAGGAGACTTGACTATATTAGGTTTTAACCACTACCAATTACAAAGTAGGTGTGTAGTCTCATGAATAAGTGGATGATAAATTATACACAAAGCTATCATCACTACTTCGTGATTAAAATAAATGCTTTAAATATTGTGAAACTTAAAATTATATAAACTAAATTGCAAGAATTAAAATTGCATAACTAGAAAATGTAAAAATAAAATTAGTGTGGGGGTCTATAGACCACCAAATATTTCGATCTTTCATATCGAAAAACACTTGGGATATTTAAAACCATCTGGTCTTCTTTACCAGTATTACATTAGTCGTAAAATACTTTCAACTATTTGATCTCATTGATCAAATTTTACATAAGGTAGTAATCACCTTTTAATTATTCGATCTTAAGGATCGAATTGTGCATAAGATCTTCAGAAGTATTAAATCATTAGGTGAAACTTTTAGCTTTTACCTCAATTGTATCATTTTCTTCTGTACCTCATGTACATATTTATAAATAATATAATTGGTTGAGAGCTTAATGCTTTTACCAACACTTTTGCAATCACCTATCCATACTTTGGGTATGTGAGAAAAAATTATCCAGTTTTGGTGTCCCTCCATTAACTTAGGATAATGAAGATTTGTATTATATTATTCAATCAACTTCAAGCATTGAGATATAAATATAGTGATGGGTGATGGAACTGCCAATCCATCACTTTTACACATAAGGTGATGGGTGATGGAACCGACAGTCCATCACATTTAATTTAAGTATTTTTAAAAAAAAATTTGCTACTTTAGATTGCTTTCTATCATCTTCAAGTGATAGAGATCTACATATAGTGATATGCGGCGTGGCCACCAATACATCACTTTTGATCTTTCAATTGATCATATTAGATCCAATTTGTGTTTATTAAATGAGAGAATTTTAGCCTTCCACCATCATTTATCTTTACCCTCCATTTCATAATTAGAAGGGAGATCATCACCCATATAATCAAATAAAATTTCATATAGATAATATATATAATTAAAACTAACAATAATATCAATTAACATAAGAATAAAAAAATGGGAGATAAAAGTAAATTTATTTATCTTGAGCAAATTGTAGGATCATATTATAACCCCTTAAAAATCTTAATCAATTTAAATTAAGCGGGGGATTTATGTTCTTGAAATTTACTTGATTACAAGATATGTCACATATGTGACCTTTCATATGCCTACAAAAACTAAGATATCACACAAGAAATAAACAAAAAAATTATAGATTAGTTATATATTGTAACACCCCAAAATTTACACAAATTTTTTTATACTTTTAAATTTAAAACCGTAAATTATGGGGATGCTACTGCCACACTTAGTACCAGACTGGTTCACTCCTACTGTTCCAGTACCATGTGCTTAGACTAAGAAAACTACTCACAACAACGTTAAATAATCCAAAATTCATAAATACGAGAATCAAAGTATGCATAAGTCTTTACATAATTTGAAATACTAGTTATTGCTTTTCAGAGAAGAAAAATAGCGATAATAATAAAATTGTTTTTGAAGTTCACGTAATTAAAACAAAATAGAAATAATAATCTCAAATGGATAAACCAGCCACGCCACTCCAGAACCGATTAAGCCCAATCATCACTCGGCCCCACCCGATGTCCTATAGACATCAAAGTCATCAAAATAGGCATCTCCTACATGCAATACGTCAAACGAGCCTTCTACTCGTGGGAATGAGCAACACCTATGAAAAGGGTGATCAGTATGCTACGTACTAAGTAAGGTAACCGAGCACTAAGTCCAACACATATGCACATAAAATCATGTAGGACAATATTCAACTTACATTTTCAAACCCACACATATAGTACATAAGGTCATGAAGAAAGTTATACAAATTATAAATGATCAATCCCACACACGAAGGCCCAAAAAGTCCGGATTAATTATTTAATTAATCTTTTATCGGAAGTCGATATACACCATGCCTTCTATCAAATCTATGTAAGTACAAGAACACCCCACTATTTTAGTCGGTGGGCCGGTCACTTGCGGAACAATAGTCCACACTACTATTTTTCACCGGTGGATCAGTCACTTGCGGGACAATAGTCCACACCACTATTCCTAACCGGTGGATTGGCTGGTTCCTGCTCACATGGTGTTCCACTATAAGTAATTAGTATCTTTTAAGTGCCTTAGCAAACTCTAGTTTTTGTTTATTGAACTCAAGGTCACCCACTATTAATGTCGGTGGGTCAGTCACTTGCGGGACAAAGTCCAGACCACTATTATTTGTCGGTGGATCGGTCACTTGCAGGACAATAGTCCACACCACTATTCCCAACCGGTGGATCGGCTAGACCTGGCTCAATAATCTTTCACTTTAAATGATTAGTGTCTTAAGTATTTTATTCAAAACTTTCACCCAAACATGCATGACTAACTCCTACTCTTCTTATCCTCCAAACCCTAGTTGACCACATCAAACCATGGTAACCATAACAACCCTAACTCCCATGCAACCGTTAACTCCCATGCAACCATCAATTCCCATGCAACCATTAACTCTCACCATGCAAACCCTAATACCATCATACGAAACCCTAACACCACCATGCAAATCTTATTACCACCATGAAAAACCCTAATACCACCATGCAAACCCTAATAACACCATGCAAATCCCTAACACGACCATGCAAATCTTATTACCACCATGTGAAATCCTAACACCACCATGGAAACCCTAATACCACCATGTCAACCCTAACACCACCATACAAATCTTATTACCACCATGTAAACCCTAATACCACTATACCAACCCTAATACCACCATGCAAACCATAACTCCACCATGCAAAACCCTAACACCATGCAACCCACAACTCCATGCAAAACCCTAACACCATGCACCCCATGACTCCATGCAAAACCCTAACTGAAATGCCCCGAAATTTTCTAATATTAAAGATTATATTTAAATAAGTTTTATTTGAAAATTTAATTTAATAAATTATTTTTACTAAAATAAAAGGAAATTTATTACGGTAAATTAATAAGAAATTTTACAAATATGTTAATTAGAGGAAATTTGGGTATATTAACTAATTAAATATTTTAATTTGAGAATTTATTTAAATAAATTATTTTATTCAAATTAAGAAAGATAAAATAGTTTTAAATTAATGTTAATTTTATAAATAATTTAATTAAATAACATTAGAGTGATTTATTAATTTAAAATGGAAATTTTAGAATTTTTTTTAAATCCTAATTTAGCCAAAAAAGGAATTTAAATATTATTTTATTTAAATATTATTATTTTTAAATATCCCAAATATTTTAATTTATTTATTTAACCCAACCTTCCTAATTTCTCTTCTCCTTTTTTTCCATTTCTTTTTTCCTTTTTCTTTCTTTTTCTTTCTTTTCCTTCTTCTTCTTTTCTTTTTTCTTTTCCTTCCCCCGAATTGGGCCTATTGCGGTGGCCCAAATCCCCTTCCTTTTCCTTCGGCGTGGGCCATTTCCTGCGGCCTAGAATCCCTCATTTAACCTTGCGCTGCGCTTCTCCCTTTTATCCATCAAGACGTCCCGTTTTGTCCCACACCCTTAAATACCGTCACTCGGCCCAGCCTCCTCTTCTTTTCTTTATTTTCTTTTTCTGCACTGAACCACCTGGTCCAACCTTTTCCCCCATTATATTCTTCCTCTTCTTCCCTAATGCCATAACTACAACCTTCCCACCTCCCCCGACAATGGCGCTGCCGACCACACGTGTCTTGACCGGCATTTCTCCTGCCCATTCTTTTCCCCTCGACGTACACTTCAATTTGAATTGCCCCACTCTCCTTTTCTTCCCCACATTTGCCCCCATTTCCCTCACGAAGGTCAGACAAAAATTTAAAATTGTGCCACCCGATCAACGGCTTAACCAACCCATTTTCCCACCGACTTTGACCTTCTGGTAACCTCCAGCACTCAAGCCTACCCTCCACCACTATAAATACCCCTCATTTGGCCTGGTTTCGAGATTTCTTTCCCCAAAACCCTAGCACTAATCTGTGCGACACCGCCCCTATAGACACGATTTCCTCCGCCGTTAGCCAACCTCGTCGCCTCTTCTTCCTTCCAAACTCTTCCCTGCAACGCCCTCTAATTAATTAAACCATTATCATCCTTTGATTCTCCTTGCACGAGCCTCCATAACCGTGCAAAGTTTGCTAGTTCTCTAGCCATAATTTTTACCCCAAAACCTTAAACCACCGTCCACCACCACATCTGTCGCTTCTACCACCCTCTAAACCACTCAAAATCTCCCACTAATTCTCCTCCACTAACACATAAACTTATTTTATTTTCTCCTTCCCCCTTCCCTCTTTTTCTTCATTTTCACCCCTCTTAGATCACCTTTCCGGCCACCTCCGAGCACCACCGCCGGTGCCACCCATCCCCTCCAACTCAAGGTGAAACCCTGGACCTTTTCAACACTTCCTTTCGATTTATTGAGAATTATTCCACTTTTATCATAATTTTTAATGTTAATTCGATTATTATTATTATTATTATCAACTTTAATCTAATTGCTAAATATTTTTGACAGGTTTGGGAGTATTCTTGAGTCAGATAAATTATTATTCTCGAATTTTTGTTATTTACTAAAATTATTACATGTTTACTATTATTATTAATAATATTAATAATAATATTATTATTAGTGTAATTATTTATTTAATATTTTAATTATTTTAGGAGGGGTAGAAACCTAAAATTTTAATTAAGTCTCGCACCTTTACTTTTTATTACTATTATTAACGTTTTTAACATTATTACGAATTATATTATTATTATTATCTCTATTAACTTTTATATTATAAGTATATATATAATATTAATATCATTATTACATTTTCAAATAGTATTATTATTAAATGGGGTGGTTTCAAAAGCCACCTTGTAATTTTAAGATTTATGGTATTATTAATATTAATATTCTACTAATAAGAATATTATTAATAATGTTTTACTTTTATTATTATTATTATTATTATTACTACTACTACTACTACTACTACTACTACTACTACTACTACTACTACTACTACTACTACTACTACTACTATTACTACTATTACTAATATTGTTTTGGTGAAAGGTAGAAACCCTTATATCCCCACTCTTTTCGAATGAAAATGGTAATTTATTTATATTTTTAAGTAATATTTTGTATAGTTAATTATCGTGTAATATATTATTAATTAAAAACCAAGTCTTAGAATAAGTTAGAGAATAATAAAATTTTATGAGGGAGCCTAATTCTAGTATATTTTTATATAATAGGTGAACCCAGTCAAATCCCTCAAGTGGAATAGGAGCGTGCACCAAGACCGGTGACATTTTAGGTAAGGGTTTACTAAGGCCATTTGTGTGTTTATATGCATTATGTGCTTTATATGTCATGTATTCTATGTTTATTATCATTAATTATTTCGTATGTGGGAAGTATGTTGGTGTGAATAAACTGTGGCATGAGAATTAAGTGTATGTTTATGTTATCATTGTATGATATGGCCTTAAGACATGCATGTTAGGGTTGTAAAATCATGATGGGAAGTGTAACAATGTAGTGTTAGGGTTTTACATGAAAGGGCATGGTGTTAGGGTTTTTGCATGAAATGTCATGAAGTTAGGGTTTGCATGTGAATTAGGGTTTGCATGGAAATGCGATCTAAGTGGAGTTGGGGTTTACATATGAATTAGGGTTTGCATGGGAGCTAGGGTTTGTATGGAAGCGTGGGTCACGTGGAGTTAGGGTTTCCATGGGAGCTATGGTTTGCATGGAAGAATGGGTCACATGGAGTTAGGGTTTGCATGGGAGTCGGGGTTTGTATGGAAGAATAGGTCACATG